>MU227083.1:3662653-3676500 GCA_018584345.1 Thuja plicata
CACACTGTTAGGTGTGACCCTGTTAAAGGATTTAATCACCCTGCTAGGAGTGGCCTTGTGAGAGGTCTTTAGAGCAATTCAACTGAATTGTCACCTTGTTAGAGTATTTATGAAATGGTTGTTAGACGAACTCTGCTAAGAGATTTTGGTATCACTGCTACAATGATTAGAAAGTAACAATGAAGTGACCTGAATTAAATGCAACTTATCTTGCTGATACAGATCTCTGTTCTGCGCCAATAGTTCCTTACTGATCAAATATATCTTTGCAGCACCTCAAGGATATCTCTAATCCTTCATTAGAATTCGCACATTCCTTCTGCGTATCATATTCTTGTTCGTACACGCTTCTTCATATTTCCACACTTCTCCATCTTCTTGAATTTGCAACTTGATCTTTCATATATACCCTTCAGGTTATCAAGTCGGCTGAATAAACATTTCACAAATAAAATCCTTCGCAGGCCGACTCGGCTAGGTAAACGCTGTCCAAAAATGATATTCCAGTGTTGACCAACTGATGCTCGGTGAACACTGCAGATTCTGCGAAAATCCTTTGGTAACCAAGTGAACTCGGTAAGTACTGTGAACTCGGTAAAGACTGAATTTCTTTTGTCAACCGAGTGAGCTCGGTAGTAACTAACTTCTTGGTATAGTATTCTGGAGCGCTTAGTAGACTCTATAAATAGCTTCTCTTACCGTCTGAGCTCGGTAGACTTGGTTAACTGCCTTGCTGAACATTCTGAGCTCGGTAGACTCTGTCTAATGACTGATATGACATTTGTGTAACATCAAGGACAATACACAATTAAACAATTGTTTCCAACAAGCTTTTAAAATTTATTTCCATTTTTAGCGCATGTGTTTAGTTGGTTATATTGAATACTACAATAAATGTATCATTGCCACCTTCAATCCAGTTTCGTACCTTCTACCAAGTCTGACAAGTGAGGACACTTGTCAATATTTCGTAAGGGGCAAGGAAGTGTGCCAATTTCCAAAAGTGTCATTTCTATTTACTCATTAAAAGATCCCCAAATCTGTACTTCAGCATTGTCTTAATTAAAATCTAGCTGCCACATCACACAAGTGTCAAATTGTCGTACCTTTATTCCAAATAAACCTCTAACTGTCAGACTAGATGTGACCCAGAATTAAAACCCACTCTCACATAAACATTTATGAGTCATTCTATTAAAGTACATTATTATTTTTCATATCAAGAAACTAGAAGAGTTTGAAAGAGGGTCTGTGGGTTTACAGAAAGTAGTCTGAAATTTAAAAAAAGAAGCAGAGCAGAGGTTAAGCAGAGCAAAGATTAAATAGAGAAAAGATTCAATTAGGTAAAACAAATGGGAGGTCAATTGTAGTGTCATGAACCAGTGGTTCATAATAGTTTTCTAGCCGACGTAGAGGCCATAAGAAGATTTAATGCCTGTGGTTGGTTGGGATATTTCTTAAAATTGACGGAGTTTGATGATGAAGCAGCAGCAGAATTTTCAAACACATTTGATGAGGGTCACACAATGGTATGGGGATTGCTAGTTGTTGCAAAAGAGGAGTGAATAGTGGAAGTGACCAATTTTCTAGTAGTAGGGTAATATTATCCCAATGCCCATGATGCCAGGTCAGCCAGGGCTCAATTCACCCTACCAGGAGACCCTCCATTGGAAATCACTAAGCAGGGATGCAAAAGGATGTCCATTCCTCTACCATACAAAGAGTTGGCTACGCACATTATAAGGTATTTCACCTATGAGGGATGATTCTCTAATTTACATGCACATCATTTTAAGCTTCTTAGTTATATACGACATAATATTCCAGTAAATGCACCCAATTTTCAGTTTAATATGCTGTGCATTAGTGCCGAAGAAACACAAAAAGGGAAAGACAACTCTGTGACTCACCATGCCATGATTAAATTACTCGTAGAAAGATATCTTAGGGATGCCTCCCCTATGACATGGGCAGAGTTCATCCATCATAAAACCCTTCAGCCCCAAATTGCCCCTAATGTGCAAGATAACCAAGATAATACAGTCTCCCCTGATTCAGTTGCCGAGAAAAATACCCAAGGGGTAGAACCTGAAAATTTACAAGAAAATGTGCCTTTAACTACTCACATGAGAAAGATACCTTTTTCTACCAGAACAAAAGGAAAAAGTAAGTTGGAAGGAGAAACTTTGGTTCCTGCAGCTGAACCTCAAAAACCTCAAGTTTCAAGAAAGAAGAAAATGAAATCAGTTCCTGAAGCCACTACTCCTGCAGTAGAGATGACAAAAAGGGATAGTAAGAAAAAGGCCATAGAAATTGAGGAAATCCCTGTAAGAAGAAGCCCTAGGATGAGAGGGAATATTCCTAAAGTTTCCACCAAAATCTAGCCCCTTCCCCCAAGCAATTTAGAGAGGAAAATCCTATCCATGTTGTTTTCGATGACTCTCCCAATCAGCCTGAGATGACTGACATTCCTCAAAATCTAGAAGAGGAATGTGGTGATGAACCAAACATATGTCAGAATGACCTAGGAATCAGCCATCAGGATGTTCCAACTCAAGAGGAAGAAGCCTTTATAGCTCACCAGCCGGCTTGTGCAGGAAATTCTTTAGTTCCCTACAAACGAACTTGGTTGATAAACTTCCTAGAGTAGTCATATAAAGAGCAGAGAAAGAAGGATAATCAGGATGGAAGTAGTGATTCAATTACCCTAAAAACACTTATCTTCCACTTATATAATAATCATGTAATGACAACAACTCTATGGGGGGAAGAAAAGAAGAAACCATAGAAAGAAATAATGGAAGAAAAAGAGGAAATTGGAGACTTGAAAGATCAGTTGACAAAACAGAAATAGAGAATGGACCATGCTCTTAAACTAACTGACTAGGTCATTGCTTGTAGACCTCCACCCAGGGTCTATACTATATGTCTCAAAGAACAATTCCATCTATTCCAATTGATGATGACCCTTAAGGATATAATTACAGAGTTCAAATCAGCCCAGGAATTCTATGGGTTATACCAAACACTTCCATCTTGGCAACAAAACCTACTCTGCGAGTTATACGTGTGTAATTTCATCATCCCCATAGAGACTGAATGGAATCTCCTACCTTACATTAGGGATATACACCTAAGGGCTCTTATGTCATGGATGCACAATGAAGCCAACTATGATAAGAAGTTGGGGAATTATAGAGATCTTGAGAAGACAGAACCCCTACCATTGAGAGCAGAAAGCAGTCAGCTAGAAGTATTCCTAATGGATTGGTTTAGACTTACATATGGGAATGTCAAGAAGGAAATAAGGGATAAAATTTTTAAACTCAGAGCAGAATTTTGTGCAGAATATGAAAACATGTCCTACTTTGTCTTCCAAAGAGCCCTAATCGGTGCAAAAAGTAGATAGGGAAGATTATCAGAGGTCTTTAAAAGATTAGAACCACATAGCCCCATTAACCTTGAAGCAGATATACACCAGGCACCAAAGTACATAGCACTAGGTAGGAAAATCAGGCAGGAGCTCTAGTGTCGACTCACAATGCAACCACCCATGCTCCTATGGCCCTTGTATGATATCAACACTACCAGACTTGACAGGATGCAGGAAGATCACAGAAGGGAAGTGTGGGAAAGAACAAGGGGATTCTATTACTCCTTTTAGAGCCAGAGGAGGGGAAGAACTAAAGTTGGTGACTACAAGTCAATTACTAGAAGGTGAAATGCTTGAGGACAAGCATTTGAGTAACCAAGGGGCAGATGACAAGGCTAAATTATTGCCTTTGTTTTGTATAATTTTAATACTCTATTCTGGTTTTTGTTAAAACATTTGAGAACCTAGATAGTCAAAACTTGTGATAAAAGTCCAGACAAAACTGTTAAACCATGGGTAGATGTTTTTCACATACTTTGCTAATATTATACATATAATGCAGTATTTCATAAAACCATCAGAATTTATGTTCTAACATCTACATATTTAATTTGATTAAGCTTGTTGCATGAATATTTCCACGTCATAACTAACTTGGTAGGAGAGAAGCGGCTGGAGAGTGGTTGACATTATTCAAAGAAGACCATTGAAGACCAGCTATGGTGGAGTCATCATTATAGCACCAGGAAAACATGGCTGCTACAATGGAGCCATTATTCTAGGATGCGGGGATGTAGCGTGCCTATATTCCCTCTGCACTTAGTGTGTTGAATTGGTCATCTGAGTTTCATTACCCACACTGCGGGCTGTTGTATTTCCATATTCTTCTCCGGCATGTTTTCAGTAACATGGTTTTCCTTTCTATTTTGTAATAATGTTCGATCCTCTATATATAGGGATTGGACTGATAGTTTGAAGTTAGATAGAAATCAGAGAAAAGTTTTTGGAAGAATACCGTTGTGTTTTCACAACAATCTATTTCAAGTTCCATGTCTTGTTTTTATGTAATGAGGTTTTGAAATGCAATGAAATAGTTTTTGGTTTGCATTATGTGTTCATAGTTTAGCAGAAACTGACCAAAGGGGCCCACTTGGGAGGTGGAGTAGGTTAGAATAGAATAAATTTCATTTCCAGCATTTCCAGGATTTCAGATAGAAGTTACAATTTCTTCCTGCAGCATCGCAACCTGTGAGTGTTCCTACAACATCTGCAAGAATAGTTATAATGGATGTTTTGGGTTGAAATCTTAGGTTTAAGTAGAGTTGCAATTTCTAGCATTCATTCCAGTAAGAAGATAATGTATTCTTTTCCTGCAGCGCTAGTGTAGGTTTCTTTTATGCATTTTTACCTTCCTGCAGCATAAGCAGAATGACTCCTTAAGGAACCTAGTGCACATATCGTGCCGACCATTTCAAGTATACATCCCTGGGTTGACAAGTTAAATGCACCTCATAATGGGAAAAATATTCCTTAGATTGAATGAACCATTCCTAAGAAAGGCCTTGAGCATGATTATTATACACCTATTGTGAGGCAGTTCAAGGGTCAGGATCTGTGATTGCAGCACGCAGACAACGACAGACAGAGTCTGGAGGTAGTGGGTCTTAGCTTTATGGGATATACATTTTGTACTTATGTTATGGCTCCATTGTATCATATTCATTGTATCTTTATTGTAGACTTGATGGACACTTTTGGACACATGGTTATATTATGATATATCATTGGACATTTTGGATATATTGTTTTTATGGACTCTTGATGATGGACTTTCTATATGATATGATTCTTATGATGCTTACTTTCTATGATGCATTGTTTATGATGATTTATATATGTGGATACTAACATATGCAGCATATGATGAATGATTTTTGATTATGCATTGTACTGTAAGACTTAGTAATGATTATGATTATTATCATGATGATTAATGTTATATGGATGCAATATGACTTAAATAAATAAATAATGAATAATGATAATGATAAGGAACTTAATGGAAGACACAATGATAATAAATAAATGATATGTTATAATGACATAAAATGGAATGTATAATAATGGTAATAATGTAATGACCTAAATTGTAATGAAATGACATATATGAAAAATGCAATGAATTTAAGACATACATGCAAATATAAATGGTTATATGCAAATGAATAACTTTAAAACTAAAGATGTACTATGAACTATGATAAATGTTATTATGTTTTTGTTTATCGAAAATGTCCTCAATTTTAAACAACCATGTGTCTGACACAAGAAGAAAAGACAAAAGGGAACAAGGTGACCTAAACAAGGTATCCTACCAAATCTTATAATAGGAGCACTTCAATGATCTATATTAAAAATGCAATGCCAAATGATATGCAAAAATGAGTATCTCCACAACTTCGGTAACCATCTTAAAACTTCATAAAGTTTGGAATTTGATTTTCATAATTGAGCTCATTATGTTGCAAGAAAATACAAGCAACATGGTATAATAAAACCAGGATGACCTGAGCACTTCTTTCATAGAGTGTATTATAGCAAACTTGACAAGCATCTAGGTATAATTGAACCAAGATGACCTGAGTTGTGTTTGCATAACAGACAAGGAATATCCCCCTCCTTCATCAGGGAACAAATATTTGGAGTCGAGGTATGTGTGGCACATCATCGTTAATAGCATTCATACACCAACATGATTGATAATGTTGTTTATGCTTATGAAACAGATGAAGGCTCTTATGCACAGACACCCCAATTATTTGTTCCTTCGACTTCGTTGGAAAATATCCCATAAACAACAATCAAATAAAATATCATATTCCATCACGGCTATCCTAATCAATGACATATTTAGAGTTGTTAAGCTCATGTCAAAGATATCCTGGAATAGCATAGGTGACATGATGACAAATTAAATTCTGATATGAATGCATAACCTTATAACAAATCATCCTAAGATGCCTGTCATGAATATACATTTCTTTGCCAAAAGATAGTTTTGAGTTTGTTCGATCAGTGTGATTGATAATGATGTTGTTGCAAATGTATAGGTAAATAGTCATATTTTGAAAGAGATGTCATAGGTTATGGAACATGATTAGAATAGCATCGTATAAGAACCGTTGATTGTGTTTGCTTGTCTGGTAAAAAATACTACATTTTGTCCTCTTAGAGTCATGACTATCGCCGATTCACTTCCAAAAACTAGGTCGAGGACATGCCCCCAGCTAGGTGATGGATTGACTTATTATGGGTGAAGAAAGACACACTGGACTAGGGTGAAGAACAAGACAATAAACCAAGCTATGATGGGGTTTTATTGGGGATTTATACAAATGGCTAGGAATCACAGATTGGCCATTTTATTATGATATGTACAAGGTGAATGGTGACTATGAAAGCCACTTTATTATGGTTATATATAGATGGGACAAGATGCTAAAAGAATCCTAATAGAAGGAGGAGCTAGCTTGTCACAAATGGTGCCTATTTCTAGGTTTTCACCACATGCTTTTATTACAATTTTCTCTTGATTTTTTTTTTTTTTCTGATTTTTTTTTTTTTTGTTTGTGATTATATCCCCTACACTAGGATCTCATGCATAAAAATTCTTTAGGTGCATTCTATTAAGAGGCTCATCCAAGGGATCTCCCTCAGACATTGAAAACTAATAGGCTCTGGAACCATAGGCTGCTATAATCACAAAAGGACCCAACTAATTGGTATCAAACTTGCCCTTCTTCTCACAATGCTGCTGATTTTTGGGATTCTCTTGAAGGACTAAATCACCCACCTAAAAGTCTTTGGGTTTTACCTTACTGTTATATTGATGAGAGATCCTTTTCTGATAACCTTTCAAGTGATCAAAGGCTTTCTGACGGTGCTCATCCAACAATTCTAATTTTGTTAGCCGTGCCACTCTATACTCTTCATCTGGAATCAAATCTTTTAGGGACACTCGAAGAGAAGGTAACTCAACCTCAAGGGGCAGGATAGCTTTAGATCCATAAACAAGGGAATATGGTGTGGCACCAGTTGGAGTATGGATGGAAGTACGATAGGCCCAAAGGGTAGGGTTTAAGTGGACATGCCAGTCATGACCAACGTCATTCACAGTCTTTTGAAGGATTTTGACAATAGTTTTATTAGATTCCTTAGCTTGGCCATTACCCTGAGGATAATAGAAAGTGGAATAATGGTGGGTAATATGGAATTTGGCACATAATTCATCAATATCTTGAATTTGAAACTGTTTCCCATAATCTGTAATGAGGTGGATGGGGATGCCATATCGATAAATGATATAGTTAAGGATAAACATAGCAACCTATTTGCCTGTGGTAGTGATCAAGCAAACAGCTTCAATCCATTTTGTAAAATACTCAGTGGCGACTATAATGTACTTATGGCAGTTGGAAGATGGAGGGTGAATTGCACCCACAAGGTCAAGTCCCCACTGACTGAATGGCAATGTAGTTGTAATAGGATGTAGTTGCTGTGTCAGTGCATGAATAAGATTCCCATGAATTTGACACTTCTTGCATTTCTGAGAAAAGTGAAAAGAATCTATTTCCATGGTAGGCCAATAATAACCCATACACATGAGCTTCTTAGCCAAGGAAGGACCACTCAATTGTGTTCCACATATACCCTCATGTACATATTGTAAGGCAGTTTGAGCTTCAGCATGTTCAAGACATCATAAGAGAGTACCATCAAGACCTCGCCAATACAGGGTGTCAGATATTAGGAGATAGCGGGAGGTTTGGCAGAGAAAGGTTCGCTTTTGATTTCTAGATAGGTTGGGGGAAGGATATCATCTTTCAGATAGGAGTATATTTTTCCATAGGTAGGGGAATCTTGTCCGATAATATGACATATGATCCATGTATTAGGATCATCGTATGTAGGATAAATCAAGGATTCCACTAAGAACTCAAAACGGGCTTTTTTATCCTCTGCATTAAACAAAGAAGCAATTGTCTCTATAGCATCTGCAGCCTTATTTTCCTACCTTGGAATCTGCTCAAAGGTGATAATTGAAAAATATTTCTTAAAGTCATCTACCATGTGTTTATATGGTAACAACTTGTCATCCTTAGTCTGATATTCATCATTAACCTGATTGATTATTAGCTGGGAGTCTCCGTAGACATTCAATTCAGTCACGTTTCATTGTAGAGCCATTTTCAACCCCATCATCAGTGCTTCATACTCAGCTACATTATTCATACAAGGAGAAAGCAACTTGTAGGACTTTGGTATGGTATATCCTTGTGGTGTAACAAATAAGACGCTAGCTCTGGAACCATGTTGAGTATAGGATCCATCAAAATATAGCCTCCAAGTTTGTGTAGATAAAGTTAGGATGTGTGCATCTTGAAACTCTGTTTGTATAGGATAATCATCTGTCAATGGTGCCTCAGCCAATTGATTAGCAATTACTTGCCCTTTAATAGCCTTCCTTTCCACATATTCAATGTCAAATTTACTAAGCAACATGACCCACTTAGCCAACCTTCCTGTTAATGCATTCTTGCTCAAAAGATACTTTAAAGGATCAATCTTTGCAATGAGCTTGATAGAGTGAGACAACATGTAATGCCACCACTTTTGTGAAGCAAAGACCACTGTAAGACATGCATGCTCAATTGGTGAATAATTGAGTTCATATCGAACAAGGGTGTGACTGATATAATAGATAGCCTTCTATTTTCCCTCTTGATCTTGTTGGGCCAACAGGGCACGGAGTGAAACTTCCATAGCTGAAATATAAAGCAAGAGTGGCTTTCCCAAAATTGGTGACAAAAGAGTGGGAGGAGTGGCTAAGTATTTATTTATCTTTGTAAAATTTTCTTCACACTTATCATCCCATTTGAATAAGATATTTTTATGTAACAGATGCTAAAAAGGATGACTTCTTTTGGCTAATTGTTAGACAAATCTTCTAATTGACTGAAGGCGCCCTTGTAGAGATCTCAACTAACTGATATTAATTAGTGAAACCATTTCCATGATTGCCTTGACCTTTTCTAGATCCACCTCTATTCCTTTAGCTAAAACAATGTATCCTAACAGCGTGCCTGATATAACCCCGAATGCACACTTCTTGGGATTTAACCTTATTTGATACTTTTCCATTCAGGTGAATATCCTATCCAACACTCTTAGATGACTTTCTCTGTCCTTGGATTTCTAAGTTATCATCAACATTATCTTCCATCACGATATGCATCATGTCATGAAAGATTGTGGTCATAGCTCTTTGATAGGTAGCACCAGCATTTTTAAGCCCAAAAGGCATCACATTCTAGCAGTACGTGTCGCAAGGACATGTAAAAGTAGTCTTTTCCTGATCTTCTAGTGCAATCTTAATCTAGTTATAATCAGAAAATCCATCCATTAAGAATAACATCTCATGCCCAGCTGTTAAATCAACTATAATATCAATATTGGGCAAAGGAAAATCATCTTTAGGACAAGCTTTGTTAAGATCTCAAAAATCTATGCAAATACCAATGGACTTATCTGGCTTGGATACTGGTACAATATTGGAGATCCAGTCAGCATAATCAATAGCTCAGATGAAACCTACATCCAACAATTTCTTCAATTCTACTTTAACCATGAGTGCAATGTGAGGATGCATTTTCCTGATCTTCTGCTTTACAGGCTTGACCCCAGGTGTAATGGACAAATGATGCATAATAAGATGTGGATCTAACCCAGGCATATCAGCATAAGACCAAGCAAAATTGATCTGTCTCTTTTTGAAAAACAGTGAAAAAGCATCTTTTTCTGTCTTTTTTAAGGATGCAACTATCTTCAAAATGTGTGGTGACTCCTCTGTGCCAATGTTAAGAGGCAATGTTGGCTCAATAAGTATAGAAGACTACTCTTGATACATATAGTTGGGGAGATTATCAATCCTTCCATCTTCAGGCACCTCAGAAAGGTTTTCACCCTCAGATACATCTTTTCTTTTTCCTTTTTTAGGATCTAACACTGCCACTGAGTGGTTTTCACCATTAGATCGATTTATTATTTTCATATTTTTATGACTGAAAGGATTGGCACCCTCTACAAAGTAAGCAATGTCGTTGAGTTCTATGGGGAATCCTGATTAATGAGCTCCTGATGGTAGATCATCTATGATTCTGAGATAGTTGATTATAGCATCATCATTATGGAAAACATCAAGTTTGGGGTAATTTGGGGAATCCTAGGCGACAAGCTCGGGGTGGATAAGGGGTATTGGATTATTTGGTTTGGTCTCAAAGGATGAAATGGTATTTATAGAAAAGTTTTGAAACTTTATGATTGTATCGGCAAGGTCTATTTCCATACTCTGATCCAAATTGTCTATCTTAAGATAACTCTCACTTTCCCCACAATCGCCAAGAGCAATATCAAGTGGATTGAATCCTAGTGGTTCCGTCCTTGGACTCGTCTACTCATGGCAATTATTAGCATTGGCATGAACATCATCAACTTCCATATCTTCAGTATAATTAGAGAATGAATCCCATTCATAATTATGAGAATCATCATCATCATCATTATTATTTCTAAGTTGGTTAATGATGCCTTGTGTTATCTTTTTCTTTGCTGGATCTATATACATACCATTTTGCCAGAATGCAGGAGCCATAGGAGTTTTGTAAAAGGGTTCAACCTTCTCTTTTCCTTTAGGTTCCTTTGGTCCCTCTCCCTTGTATCCTAGTCTAATGGTG
This sequence comes from Thuja plicata, assembly GCA_018584345.1. NCBI lineage: Eukaryota > Viridiplantae > Streptophyta > Pinopsida > Cupressales > Cupressaceae > Thuja > Thuja plicata. The sequence goes on from MU227083.1 coordinate 3,673,820, forward strand.
TCTCTTTGATAATTCAGGTTTTTCAGAATTGGTTTTATGACACCTTCTCTTTGCAACCCTACAGGTCCACTTCCTTGATATCCCTTCTTTTGTAACAAAGTGTATCCCGCGCCATATATGTCTGGTGATATAGGTTTATATTTTTCATTCTCTGGATCCTTATGATGATGTACCAAATAATTAGCATTTCTCTTAGCAGCCTCTTTTGATATGGTACCCCCACTCACAAATGTGCCATAAATAAGTGTAGAAGGGCCTTCAGAGTGTTGTTTAGTGATCAAGAATTTTCCATATGATTTAGGAGATAAGGGTAACTCTGTGATACACAAAGTTTGGCCCAAAGTGTATTCTCCCATACTTTGTTCTTTTATATCTCCCTTGATTTCATGGGATTTGGAAGTTGATGCTTCGTTACTAAGATCAATGGGTGTTGGTGGAGAAGGTGCAATCCAATTGTAGGGCACCAAAGATTCAGTTGTTGGTTTTATGGTATTGCAATATTGAAAAGGATTCAGACCTCCTTTGATAGTCACCTCTTGACAATTATACAGAAACTTCAAGCATTGATGATATGTTGATGGCACAGCTCGCATGGAATGAATTCAAGGTCACCCTAAAAGAATGTTATATGCCAAATCTATATCCAAGACTTGACAAAGCACATCTTTAACCATAGGACCAGCTCTGATAGGAAGTACAACTGGTCCCTTAGATGACCTTTCCTCCTCATCATAATCTTTGATGGTGATTTTCTTTTTTGGATCGACAGCATTTTCAAAAAATCCCAAGTCACAGACTAGCTTTAGAGTGCATATATTCAAACCAGCTCCTCCATCTATTAGCACTCTTTTAATCTTATGGTTTTGTACAATGCCTTCTATATGGAGTGGAGCATTATGAGGCTGGTTGATGGCTAGATCATCATCTTCAGTGAAGGATAGATAATGGGGGTGTTGTCAAATGCCCCACCATAGCTTGGAATTGATCTTGATCTAGATTGGTTGGAACATTAGTTTTGATCAAATATTTCTGAAGGATTTATTTATGGGAAGGTGACAGATGTAAAAGCTCTAATATGGATATCTGGGCCGGTGTTTTCTTTAGTTGCTCTAAAAGACTGTATTGGATGGAAACATTGGACGTAGACTTTGAAATGTAGAAAACCTTAGTTTGGGTGGTGCTAGGCTTAGATGGAACCCCTTGAAGAGTAACCTTGGACTAAGCTCGAGTTGTGACATTGGCTGGCTAACTCTTGTCTTTGATAGAAATCACATTGACATAGGATTGACACTCAAAAATGTGATTTATGTAGCTGAAGGAGGTGGAATTGTAGTTTGCATGGTTATCACCTTTAGCATCAGACAAGTTCCCTTTCTCATGTTTAGGAAGTGGATCTTTGAAGGTAGTATGTGACTTGTTAGAGGTGTGTCCATCAACAGTGATTTCTTTGTTGTCAATCAAATCTTGGATAGCATGCTTGAGTCTTTGATAGTTACTGGTTTTATGACCTTTGCCTCGATGAAATTCATAGTAATCATTGTCATTCCACCAAGAAGGTTTCACCCGAGGTTCAAAATCTCTAGTCTCAGGAAGCGCAATGAGTTTCTTCATGATTAACTTCCTTAGTCCTGATTCCAGAGATTCCCCCAAAGGAGTAAAATTTCTCCTATGTGACATGAAGGGTGATTTTGAGGCACTGTTATCGGTATTCTGAGTAGCACCTATATTTCTTTGAGTAGGTGTGGGACTAGTTTTGCTTGCAAGATTCAAGATGGGTTGTATGGATTTCACATGATGATTATCAACAATCCCATCATTGACCATGTTTTTGTTCTTGTTCCAATATTTGGTTTTATCATTGTTGTTGTTGTTGTTGGAACTTGAACTTGATCTGGCGTTGTCTTTGGAGTAGAGCTTAATTTCCCCCTTTCGAACCATAGCCTCTTCAATTTTCACACCATTCTCAATGAGCTTGTTGAAATTTGGAGGGCATTGTAATTGTAACATATAGCTCATCTCCTGTGTTAGATTATGCACAAAGATATCCATTTTCTCTTGTTTAGGAATAGAGTGTGGATACTTGGCAAATAGCTGATGCCATCTTTGCAAAAAGGTGAGTAAAGGTTCTCCATTCTTTTTATGTGTGTTGCAAAGATCCAACATTGTGACTTCATATTTGATGTTATAGGAATAGTGAGTCAAAAATTTGTTGATAAGTTCATTGAAAGATTGTATACTCGGGGCTAGCTTGGAGAAAAATTCCATGACTTGTCCTCCTAAGCTATGTGGCAATAGACACATAAGATAAGTATCATTGTGCGTGAATTCAATACATGCAGCACAAAACTCACGAATGTGGTCTTGTGGATAAGAATTCCCTTTATATTTATCAAGTTTTGGTACCTCAAAATGAGGAGGGAATGGAATCATAGTTAAGTTCTTGTCAAAAGGATAGGGACATATAACCTCCAAAGATTACTTCTTAGTGGATTTTCCCATTTGCATATCACACATTTGTTGTTGTAGAAATTGGAGTTGTTGCATGATAGGATTCTGTTAGAAATGAAAAAGAAATATGTAAAAATGAACAATACCAGGAAAGAATCTAAGTGAGTGAATGCATAAAAGAGATATTACCATAAACAAGGAGAGAGAAAGCTCCAAGATTCAACACAAGAAGG
>MU227083.1:3688155-3705267 GCA_018584345.1 Thuja plicata
TACATACAAATATAAAATTAGTTTATTCAAACTATATCAAATGAAGATTAAAGCTCACTAAGTTATGTAAACAAATTGAATAATATGAAAATGACATACATATGTATACCTTGAAGTTCATGTTGTCGGAGTGCACACTTCACAGATGCTCCTGCTCTATCATGCTCTCCTTTTCCATTTCCACTTTCAAAGAAGTTCCAAAGAAACTTAGCATTGTGTCTAGCATGTTGCATAGCTAACCAATTAAAGGCTTTTGTAGATTTAAATTGACCTGCACAATCATGTGACAAAAACTTTTAAAAACACTATATATATATATATATATATGATCTCTAAATCTTTGATATAATTGAAATGTACTATTTAAAAGAAAATTTAATTTAAGTTTACGTACCCGCACACCCATCAGACTTGATCCAGTGTTGTGAAGCATTTATGCCGCAACTTGCAAGATTCTGGAAAAACATTCCGACAATGAGCCACATAACTCCTATCATGAACCTTATCATCGCTGATATAGAAATGAACCTCCTTGATAATAATGCATTCATTTTGATCTATACTTTCAATCTCATCCAAATCGAATTGTGCATGTCTATAGGTTACATGGATAAATATTGCAACTTGATCAGAATGATAATATTGACTTTAAAGCTCTTTTTGAGGAGAGAATGTACAGTTCTCTGCAAAATCTACAACTGAAAGAATACAACCAGGTGGAAAACAATTTTGGAATCACAAAACTGTTTAGCTTGCCATTGTGCACCATTACAATGTTGGATATGTAGATAAATCATAGATCAGAATCTGTCCATGAAATTAAGGTATGGTAATTCACTCTCCTTGAATGCAATTTTTTTTTATTCTAGTCCTGTCTTGGTTTCGTATTTCTCATATTCAAATCTCTTCCACTGGACTAGTGGTGTTGTAACATCAATATTATCGAATTGTAAAGGAAATTATGTAAATTTCTACAATCATTGCATTCATTTTTTATACATTGGACATTGAATTCATCAAAGTCTTCTGACTTATCACTTAAATTGGATTTCACAAATTCTGTTGTACTTCTAGGAACCATATCTAAATTAGGTACTGCCATAACCTTTTTAAATATGATTGCAAATATAAGTGAAACTCAACATGGTTTTGACAACAACATGTTTCACGAACCTTATTTATGCGTGCGAAGCAAGGACGCAACATCCAAAACATTCTCTGACCTATTTTCACATTTGAAAATTCTTGTTTGAATATTTCAAATAATTCACTTTGTGTAGTATCGACAAAATGTTTTGGATGTGAAATCTTCATACCGGTCTCGTCATCTTTAATCTATATAGTTTCCCTTCTATTGGAAGAAACATGAGAGTGGTTGGTCCAAAATTCAATGACTTAACTTCTTACATCTTTAGAAATTTTATCTTTTCGAGGAACTCTACAAATCTGTACCCAATTCTTTTCAATGTTCATATCCAACATATTTCTCTTCCTAATATATCTCTGAACAGTTCTTTGAGATACGTTGTGTAAATCAAAAATTACTCAAACTTGATTTCTGTGTGTCAATCTCTTACTGGTAATCATAGTCATCAATGCTCTTCTAGCAGTATTTGAATCAGATCCTCCATGATCTGTCATGTTAACAATGTTCAATGCATCTTGCAAATTTTCAATTATTGTTTCTTTTACTTGACCTCCTTGTCCAATTTTCCTATTATCAACACCTAAAAAATCCAAAATTGGAGTCATTTCTCTTTTCTAGGATAACTTTACAAATAATTGTGCTTTTTCGACCAAAGTTTTATCCTCAAAATATTCCTTCCATATGTTTTTGACATGAAATTTAATAGTGTTGTCATATATCAGGTGCTCCGGTGCAATTTGACTGAAAATTGAATCCTCATTCATCTCCATAAAATTTTGCATTATAGGATAAATACGTATACATCGACTACTACCAATATCCTCCCCTAGTTGAGTTGCACCTTCTTCAACATTGATAGGTTCTTCTTCAACATTGACCAGTTTCTCTTCGGTAAGTTTCATATGACCTTTCATTTGGTCATTCCTTTTATGATCATATTTCCTTGTTCTAGTCCTTTTATTTCCCATTGCTCAAATAGAAGCAAAAAATTTATTTTTCTTTTAAAATCCTTATTTATTAAAAAAATTGCAAAGTCACACTCCTCCAGTCACAAGCTGCCTTCTTCACTTCCTCAAAAAACTTTATATATTTTGAAATAAGTATTTAAATTCACAATTGATATTTATTTAAAAAAAAAAAACAATTTTTATATATACCTTTCAAATTGAAAGGTTTGGTCACCCACACGACCGTTCGTGGGTGGCCAACCACTTAGGTAGACTCAGTCGAGTCACCATGGGCCGAGTAGTACTCGGCTAAGTCATCCTAGGTGGCATGCCATGTTGGAAACCAAACCTCCAAAAACACACCAAATCAGCAAGTTGGCACTTCTACTAGTTTTTTCTCTACTAAAACTAAATAATGTCAAAAAACTAAAAGTACCCTTTTCTAGATCTGGAAACTATGATTCTTGGCATATAATTTTTATATTGTTTTGACTACATAACATTGAACAAATTTGTTAAAAAATGCATGTAGGTTATTAAAGCTTTTGGAAGTCATTGATTCAGATAATATAAAAAATTACTAAATCAATTCAGAATTTTTTTAAAATCATAGATAATAGTAGAGAGGAGAGTCCTCTTCAATAATATGTAATTTACTTGGTTTTTGGTATAGTTTTGATAGGGAAAAAATGGCGGGAGACAAAAATAGTTGATTTCAACTAAGTTTGACTTTGAATACTTATAACAGGCAAAGTATACATCAAAAACTCTTCTTTCTTTTTTTGGGCACTAGCTATACATGTCATCTAAAACATATATCCTAGAATTGGAGGAAAAACTAATTTTTTACTTATAATGATTTGGCGGGAAGTAAACTCCCTGATTTACTATATTTTTCACGAAATGAAAAATAGACCTTAAAATTTCAAAAAACATATTAATTTTGGTTCAATTTAAAAAAAAAAATTATAGGCATATAATTCAGCCTATTTCACACATTTCATCAGTATACATCATCTTCAAATTCTCACCAGAAATGTGAATTTTATGCCCTTGAAGTTTTACAATTTTAATGTTGTTGTCCTTTTCCTTTGTAAGAGGGTGACAAATTATTGTGCTTTTACCCTTGCCAACAAGGTTTTCAAGTACTTGGTCAATAAAGGGCAATGGAAAGTGATCTTTCTTTGTTGATTTATTAAGTTCCCTATAGTCCAAACAAACTCGCTATTTGCCACCTTTCTTGGGGACAATTACAAGAGGGGATACCCACTGGCTATTAGAAATAGGATATATAAAGCCAGCTTGGAGGATTTTTTGCAATTCAGCCTTTACTACATCTCTTAATGCAGGGTTTATACTTCTTTGAGCTTGCCTAATAGGTTTGGACTCAGGGCTAATATAGATCTTATGGGTACACAATTTTTTGTCAAGTCCCTTCATGTCAGTATAGTCCCTTGAAAAAGCTTGCTGACTCTCTTTTAAAATTTGGAGAAGGCTAGACATATGAGATTCAGTGAGATTCTTATTGACATTCAATTCCATACCTAACACAATATGTACTCTTTTAACTTTATCCAACATAAGAACCTCTGCAAATGAAGGTGACTTTATTTCATGGGGCAACAAAGTATGGAAATAATCAGGTGCTGCAGGAAACTTAGACGAGGAATTCTTGGCCAATATGGTTTGTAGGGAACAGTCAGGGACATGACATCAGGGTTCTTCAGAGCCATACTAGTTTGTAAGGATTGCCACTAGTATGTCATCTTCCTCCTATGAGGCCATGAATGGATCTCTACCAATAACCATAAGCTATTGTACTGAATTGACTTTGAGGGGAGCATCTCCTAGATCTGGCCAGACAACTTGGTCAAGTTCAGCTTGGGGTTTGGATGGAGAATACAGAGTTAATTTCTTGGTATTAATACCATCAGATATGGTTATTTTCCTGAGCGGCATGCAATGCAAGCATCTGTTGTGGCTAACCAAGGCCATCCTAGGATTAATGGATACCCTCCTAGTGTGGCTTTGGGGGACAGGTTGATGAAATATGAGGGGTAGTCCAAGGAATCTAGTGTGAAAAAATTATCCTCTACCATACCATCTGGCTTGATAGTGGAATTATTAGCTAACTAGAGAATGGTGGGTGTTTCCCTCAACCCAATGATACTAACTCTTAACAACACATCCATAGTCATAACATTAATAGAGGCCCCTAAATCAACCAATACATTCTGTATTTGTATACCATTAATGTGAATGGTAACCACTGGAATCCTGGGATCAATGTATTTAGTCATCAAGGCTTTACTAAGCATAAGATCATAAAGCTGCCCAAGAACATGGACAATATCAGGATCTTTCTTTTTCCTACCAGGGTGCTTGATACGGGCTTCCTTGATTTCTTTATTATAAATTGGAATCTATTTGAGGGCATCTAATAATGGTATTTGGACAGTCATTTTCTTCAGTTGGTCAATCAGATCAGTTGCAATAGGATTCTCTTTAGGGGTTACTAAAGGTTTGGCCAATCTTTGCAGGTAAGGTGGAATTTTCTCAACTGGAATAGGTGGTGCAACAGGTGGAACAACAGTATTTTTATTGTCAGAAAATTCTTCAGTATCAGAAACATCAGTTATTATGGGTTCTCTTGGTGCAAGCAATGTATTCCCTAATCTTAGTTTGATTTCATTCACTTGCAGTGAATAAGCCTATTGCTTGTTATTAGGATTCAGATTTGTTTGCTTGGTTGGACAGCTCTATCTTAGACACTCCAGAGCCATTTGTCTTTTGAGGGAGGTCCCTTAGTCCTCTTCCTTTTTTTACTGTAGCTCTTGAGTAATTTAAACATATGGTCTTGATATCTGCCCAGTTCTTCTGAGTGATATCCCCACCAGCCATAAGGTCCAAAGCCTTTATGCTCCCATCATTGACACCTTTGAGGAACATATGCTTTTGTGATTCCTAATTCAATTGGTGTTGAGTGTTGCGCTGTAGGTTAAACATAAACCTAGAAACATAGTCTTCCAAGGTTTCATCCTCTTTCTGCGACATCTTGAAGATGTTATCTCATTTTAAATCCCATCCTCTATAGTACTCTTTATATTTGGAAAGAAACATGTTTCTCATGGCATTCTAATTTTCTACAATATTATCTCTAAGGCCTATGAACCACCTTAGAACAACCTCTTTAAGATTTGACAGAAACAACTTCAGCTTATGGGTATCAGTTGTGTAGTCATAGCTCCTACTGAGGATTTCAAACTCGACGAGGAAGGTCTCTAGATCTTCAGTGATAAGTCCATATAATTTTGGTAATGCAATGAATGGAATATTCTTTAGGTTTTGGTTACCTTGTTGAGGACGAGTTAGGAAGGAAAGGTAGGATGAGCCATCCTTGGAGGAGGTCCTGGCTTCTGTGGTTGTTGTGGCTGATATATGATAAGAGCTAATGGGTTGTCATGATATTCAGGCTCATCAAAAAGGACTTATAAATGTAGCGATTATTTAGAGGATGAAGGTTACAAAACTTCTCCTTGGGCATCAGCAAATGGGTTTTGAAATAGGTCTTCTTCTTCACTATCTACTTAGGGTTCCTCAAGCTTAGATTAAAAAGGTCAAATGGTTCAGCCTGGTATTGACGAGGAAGGAATCCCCCATGAGGATCTCTTCTTCTATGCATAAATGGATTTCTTGAAATTAAGTCCTAGATTATGAAAACTGGAAACATGAACACCAAAGTTGGTTTGAACTAACACCATCCCCGACAGCAGTGCTAAAAATTCTTGGCTAAACAATTGTATTAGAAACACATAGCATTGGACTGCTACTTCAGGATTGGACACCCTAAATGGCTGCTAAGTATATTATTTAGTCTCATTTAATTATCGACTAGGGACGTAAACTTCGAATGGTATTTGCAAAGTATATGCTTCAAACCTTCTTGATTCTCACGGCTAAACCTATGGAATTGAAATGCATTATGCTTCAGGAATCTATACTATCTCAAGTGAATGCATTTACCCTAAGAAAATAGTAATCATGAATAGGGGTTACTCTACTCGCCTATGTTGAAGGAACAGTTCACCAGTTCTGTTACTAGTGGCTGCAGGAACAACAGAGTTCTATCTACTTCTTAATGAACAAGGAAATAACTTCTAAGCTAATAAAATGATTCACTCACCAAGTGGTCCCCTTTGGATGAGTGAATAGAAATCCAATCAAGATAAGAGACTGAAACTCAAATTATGTACTCTATTCATTCATGGAGAAAATGTACTTGGAAAGTAAAAATAGTGCTACAATGTCAACTTCTATTCCAGAAATTATATATACTAGCTCTCGACTCTTGAGAACTACAAAAGACAACTTATTTAAAGAGAAACTACACTGCCCCCTAAATCTATGATCACTCCATTAATGAGGATCACTAATGGATACAAAGTGCTCATAACAGGAAATCTTGAATAGCAATAGTATCTCTTCAAGTTCTTCCCAGAATATAGCATGCAGTGATTCTAGATCTATATGCGGTGTCTACTCAGGAACTGAATTGACTTGTTCAGCCACGAAAGTCCTGTGACACGCCCTTCTTCAACTGCTTTACTTTAAATTCCTTGTTTTATGATGACGCTTCTACGGGTAACGGTTGTCACTGACTCCTTCAACACCATGCTGTTATTCTTGAATGTGCCATGACTTGATTCCTACAAAATGGTTAGCATACACAACTTCCAACACATAAATATATTTTATCATTTTAATACTAAGAAAGAAGTGTTAGTTTCCATTCAATATTCTTGCACACGATTTGGCTACAAGAAGGAGACTACTCATAAAAACAACATAGGAGATAGGATTATTTATTTAGCATGCAACTACTTATATCTTGCAACTTCTAGCCATTAGTTCTAAGAAAAATATATCATGTCTTTACCATCCATTTTACCTACTTATGTCCTTACATATATAAAATATATATATAAAACTATAAGTCTAAAGTCTCTATTTTAAAAGCAAACTCTTGAAAAAGGAAAGTAAACAACATGGAAAAGATGGCATTTTGAGAGGCTCATCAATGATACTTGAAAGAAGTCATGTCTACATGTTAAAATATATTAATTAACCAAAAATTACATGTATAAATTTGATTCAACCTAATGTCCCATCAGCATCCTCTCTTTTTTGCAATGCATCTATGATTGCCTCATGGTCTTCCATTGAAAGTGTCCATAATATTTTATTACCAGGTCTCTCTTTGTATCTTTCCAATTTGATATTTGTTGCCACTACCAAATGAGAATAATGTATATCTTCTTTTTTGATTGGTAGTCTTCAAAACCTAGCAAACCATTCCTTCTTGTTAGGTATTTGTGTAGCCATGTACCAACAACCACAATAGACCCAATTGGATACTAAAAACCATCATCATATACTTTATGACATATCAACTTTTTCTTAGGTTGTACACATCGAGCTAGCCAATAATCAGTCTACTCTTCATTATCCTCAAGTGCAACAACAACATACACATGTCTTGCAAAAAAAATTAAGTACATGTACAAATAAAATTTCTTAGACATATAATTCTAATATAATAATAAATCGGATGACATACATTAATAATATAGTTTAAAGTCTTACAAGAAATTGAATAAAATTAACAGGTTCTATGAGGTCTAAAACACTATCATAATCTTCTGATGCAAATGCATGATTTAGGTCTTCATTTCTTATATCATCTTGATCTTGTGGCTCACTAGGTGTTAAGGATTTTTGTTTCCATTCTTCAACCTATTCCATATGCTCACATTCTTCCCATTCACCTACAACCCAAAATTGACAAAACATGCAAGCTCCCTAGTCCATATACTCCAAGTGTTAGAATTAGAACTCATAAATTAATGCCATTTAGCACACCCGCTGATTGTAGCACAATCATATCTTCAAAGGATATAATTCTCTTCAACTAGCCAGAAGAAACACCTGATTGTAGAGTTCTGACTTGATCCTGTAGACAAACTTGTTTTACACCACTCAACAATTTCACGTGCATCTTTAAATTTTGCATTTTCCTCAAATTTGAGTTTCTCTCAACATAGGGCTCTCTTAACACATGCACCGACACCATCGTGTTCTCCTTTACCATGTCCATCCTAAAAAAAACTCCAAATATGTTGGACATTACTTTTCTTATGTGTTCTACTCAACCAATAAAACATTCTAGCATTCTTAAATTGCCATGTGCAATTATCTAACCATATTAGATGTTTTGTTATATGAATTTCTCTCTCCCTTAAATTCTCACAAAAGATCTTAAAGCAATACTAGACAAACTTTGATGAATGCAATTTATTATCACTCATATATAAATCATACTCTCTCAAATTTTTTTGATCATTTGCTATACTATTAGGTGCATACCTATAGAAAATATGAACAAACATTGTTACTTGCACTGAATTATAATATTATGGTTGGATCTCATCTTGTGGTGCAAGTGTGTAGTTCTCTGCAAAGCCAACAACTCAGATACTACCAATCAGAAATGTATTCTTACATATGCAAAATTGTCCATCAAGCCATCTAGCATTTTGGGAGTGTTTTACATATTTAGGTACAACCTTATTCTTGAGTTCATTCATAAATTCATGAACACTAACTTTTTCAGTGATTAGCTCACACTGTTTTCCAACCTTTCCATCCTTCAAACAATACTCAATAGTTTTAAATCTTTTTACATCAACTAATTGATGACCAAAATCAATTGAAAGATTTTCATGCAAACATTTATCTAAAAATGCAAGATTGCCACATACATCACATACACCAGAAACACATGCATTCAAAAGAAGAAAAAAATGCTCATTAGGTGGGTTACAAAACAAACCTGATATACATTATTTTATAGTTTGAGGTGCTATATTTATACCACATTCTTGCAACATTTCATTACGATGCATGGTAGAATGTATAGATCTAAATACATCATAATGATATAACAAAATTGAATGTGAATTTGGTAACAACATGTTACTCTTTCCTTGTTAATCGTTACATACCATGGTTTACATTTTTCAAAAGATCTTTGAATAATAGAAATAGTTAAGACACCTAAACATCCACACATTTTTTATCACAATAATGTTTTGGATGTGGATCACATATTTTTGAGTCGACTCTTAATTTAAGAACATCTCTAGCATTAGGTGATACTCTTGTATTATCATGCCAAAAAATTTCAAACAAAGTTTTAACTTCACTACTAAGTTTCATGTCAGACCTCAGGAGTCTGCCACTAAAGCTCCACAAATGGTTGGCCAGAACACTTTCAAAGTTAACTCTTCTCTCTATAGCTCTTGCTAAATTTTTACGATGAATATTAAGATATCCACTTATGTTTGTCATCATTATTTTATCACATCTAGTTTTGTTTACTAAAGCTGTTGTTATTGTTCGTCGTGCCACATTCCTATCTTTAGAATGAATTTTCTTTCTGATTGTGTCAAAGGCACTAGCAACAGTTGATATACTTGTTTTAGAGACTCTTCTTTCTTCTTAGATTTCACATAAATTCCTAACCTCTTCATCACCTTTTGCATTTTTCTCATTTTAATTAGTTGTAACATTAATTGACATTGAAACCCAAATTTCTTATTATAAAAATTCTCTAAACAATTTACTCGCATGTGTCCTAATTTGTCTCCATGAAACCAAACCAAGCAGATTGTCTAGCACATCACTCTTAATTTGAAATTGTTCAATCATTTCATTATCATTTTTGGGGGTTTCTTTCTCAATTGATGTTTGTATGTCTACATCCACATTGTTGATCTCAATTGTCATGTGATTGTCTATTTCAATTAGGGTTTGAATTTCACTTTCAATTGGGGTTTGACATTTATTTCCTTTATCGTTATGATTAACATTACTTATTTTTGGTGTTTGATGTGCAATATAATATGTTATTCTTTTTCAGGAAGAAAATCTAAATGATTTAAAGAGTAACCCACTAATACAAAAAGATCAAGTTCTTTATCAGAATAAGTTTCATTTGGCTGTGAAGACATACCTGTATCCAACACTTGATTAGAAAATGCACCTGAATTTTCTCCTATTGTATTTTCTTCTTCAAACTCTACATCCATCATGGTGTCCTCATTCTTCTCCTCTTCTGAAACGATTGTTGAACTCAGTGCTCCAGGATTTTTTAGGTTTTGAATTCTTGCTCTTCTTTCTCATTTTCATTTTGTCTCCTTCTCTCTATTTGCTGCAACCTCATTAGCTGTCAGAACCTTTCTTTGCCTCTTTCTGTATTGCTTTGAACCCATATTTACACCAAAATTTAAATTCAAATTAATCCCTTGTCAAATCCAGAACAAGATAAAAAAAGAGAATGTAGGTGAAAATATTCTTTCTGCTGTATCAATGTCATAAAAATGATTAAATACTCAGCAATCATTGAGATCAGGCCCACGGTTAGTTTTTTTTGTCTCCAATGGCTCTTTCAGAAATGGGCACCCATTATTTAAATAGAAATGGGTACCCGTTTATAAAACAGGTGCTTGTTTATTAAACGGGTGTTCATTTTTGTTTCAACGGTCCAAAACAAAACGGGCACCCATTTTTTGAATTTAAAAAAATGGGCACACCCATTTCTAAAAATTAGGAGTGAGAACCATACCTACACCGTATTTTTTGGTTTGGGATAGGCTTGGTCCCACCAAGCCTGTGCTTAACTTTGCAAAAATATGGCTAAGGCATTGACATTTAAAATTTGTGCTTTGTCGTAATTTTTTAGAGGTCTTCTCGAATGAATTTTTCAACGAAACGAAAACCCATTTCAATTTATCTTCTATAGATTATAAAAAATAAATTTTTTAGTGATATGACTAATTTTAGTATTTTAAAAATATTTATTATGCCAAAGTGGTACCTAAAGTTGAAATAGTAAGGTTAACTAAAATTTTAATAATTTTTTTGATTTTATGTTTTTGGAAAAATGAATTATATGACATCAATCTACATAGAATTTTCCTCAAAATAAAAAATAAATAAATAAATAAAAGTGAAATTTTTTTCAAATTATGGTGGTCGTACACTAGAGGTTTCAAAAATGTACTTTATAGTCAATTAAAAATTAATAAAAATAAATAAATACAACAAAAAAAAGTAAAAATATTCTCACCAATATTTGATGTTTTAGGTACCTTTCCCCAGAAGGATTTATAAAAATTAATTTATTTACTTCAAAATAGGGTGGTCGTACACGTGTGTGGTATGGTCTTGAAACAGGCATTTTGAAATAAGTGTTTTAACAATGCCTACTAAAATATATTTTCTACCATGTGGGTACTATAAAAAATTACATATTTTAAAACTAGACTCCGAGCACTACATTTTCTATTAGTGATTTTTTCTGAGATTTAATCTCTAAGTGCCTCAAATTTTGACATCAATTGATAAAAAATTTGAAAAACAGGAAAAACACTTCCACTTTTTTCCCAAAAAGTGGACTCAACTTCTTGTTGGCACCCTATAAAGAACCAAGAATCAAAGCTACTGATAAAAAGAGGTATTAATCAATCACATTAGGTGATACATTGTACATGTGAATTTAATGGATCTGTAATCAGCAATTTTAGATTGCATAAACCCAGGTCAATGAGTATTTTTGTCTACATTCTAACAAGTGTAGAAAATAGAAGAAATCCTTTCAAGAAAGGTGGATTTAACAATCCTTTATAAATATCTTAATTGAGTGCACACTAAATAGTGTTGGTAAAGCTCTTAACAGAGTAGACCTTAACCAGTCTCCAGATAATACTCCTACCAGGGCAGATCATCAGAAGTGATCAAATTGTAAGCCTTAACCGACCCTTTCCAATATGCAAATAGTGAATTTTTTATGAGTGACATCCTCACCACAGTTTTTACCTTCTAATAGGAATTCTCTGTGTTCCCATATCTTGTGTTATGTGTCATTACATTTTATTATGAATTGATATAACTTACACAAAGATAGGATTGAACAGATGGTTGGTAATACAATTGATTACATAAAGGACTAAGGTTAAAAGAGATAAAATTTCTAGAGGTACTGATTCACCCCTCCCCTCTCAGTACACAGACTTCCCATAATTTCCAACACTTTATCCCTAAAAAATTGTGTGAGAGGATAGAACTCTATATTTTCTTAAATTTAAAATCCTCAACTTGGTATGTTTGATTCCTTAGATAGCATAATCCCCTCACTCCACTCTTAGAGTAGTGAGGAAAATTGTAAATTTTGACCACCCTACAAATTATAGCTTCCAAACTAACAAATAGATTTTTGTTGGGTTGGAATTTTATCTCAACTTTTTAATCCTATTAAATATCATATCACCAACATTATAGGAAAATTTATCATCATTCTAAAATTATGTGAGTTAAGTGTAGTTACTTTTGAAATGTTATACTATATCAAAATATATTAGTTTTTGTGCACTATAGAATGAGATGAGAATTCGTAAACTTATTCAAGATTACCATGCTTGAAGGAAACATAAAAGAAATAAAATAAAAACATTAGAAAAAAATTCCATAGAACTTTCGTAAATCTTGGATTAAATATATTTTTTCACAAATGCATTATTGAATGAGTTCATGATTTTTTTATGCTATGTGTGTATATTAATGTGTTTAGATAAAAAGAATATATTACATGGCTTTCAAAAAGTTCAAAAGTGATGAAATTTGAAATGTATGACTAAAACCGTTTATGCTATAGAGAAAAATATATAACTAGGTAGAACTCTACATCTATTATCATTATATTTTTCAACAAATTGTAGACATTCTGATTGTGTATTTTTTCACATTCTATAGTGCTTACTACTGTTGAAGAAATTTAACCAATTCTTTAACTCCTATTAATTAGTCATAGTTATTTGACATGCAAATAAAAATAGTTTGAAGGCACTCATCAGAAATGCATTCAATAATACTTTTAACAAAATCATATCTTAGGTTCTTGTATTGTACATTTCTTATCATATTATAATCTAATAATTAATCATATTATTAGTTCAAGGTAATTTTGTTTAGTATATTAGTCATGTTCTCTATTTGGAAAAAAAACACAAAATTATCAAAGAGACATTAATAATCTCCTTAACTTGTAAATAGCATAACTCTACATTAATGGGATTGCAAGAGTGATTCATAGGTTGTCACTATGTCTAGTAAAGAATGTTGTTACAAAATAGTGAACAACCCTTATTACTATTATATACGATTTATAATTTTGTAGGTGAACACGTCTTTGAATTCTATTTTATATATACTTCTAGTTGTACTATGACAAATTATCCCTTTCTAATTTAGAAGAGTTTAAGCCTCTCAATTGACAAGAAACTCAAAATGGCTAAACACGAGAATGAATAAATTTAATTCATTAATTTAAATTTCTTCAAATTTAATTATTATGAAATACAAACAATGAAAATATTTTCAACACACACGCATGTGTGCACATGCACACACACAAAAACATATTTGCTATCTTAGTAGGTATTCCCCCAAACCAGCCCAATACTAAACCTACTTTGCCTTGGTCTTACTTGGTCAACATATTTAGAATTACATCATAAAAAAATTTATAAATATAAAATATAACACCTTTCAAAATGAAATAAAAGACTATATAGCATTTCTTCTATATACTATAGACAATAATTTATTAAATTATTTGAAAACATTTTCAACACATTTAGAATTACATAATAAAAAAATATAACATTTTTCAAAAAGAAAGACTATATAGATCACTATTAATTGAATTACCTATTTTATATACTAAAGCGAATAGTTTATTGAATTATGTCCTTGCTTACAATAATCTTAATATATGTCCCCATTCCAATTCAAAGTTATTGAGCAATTACTAGTTTTATTTCGTTTGATTTGTCCATTATAAAGTGAACAAGGAAATCACAATAGAAAGTATCAGCAGGAGCAAACCATGGGAACTCAAGGTGGGAGCTATGGACTCTGCGTATTGAGGGTAGAGATCGAGGACAGCAGAAAGAGAGCTGCAATCGGTGGCGACAAACGAAAGCCTCTCGTTGCCGTTGTCGTACAGAATGTGATAGTTTTGCTGTTGGAAATTTCCAAGGACGGCTGGCACGCCTTTAACAGAAGCCTCCCCCATATCCAAAATTGCCAGACATAATATAAATTGATCAACCTCTGTATATGTTATGAAATTGTGTGTTCCATCAATAACATAGTCTGCGCCCCCACCCATGTGAAATGTCATATTCAGACCAGGTACAGTGCCGCCAGGTGCTTGATAGCATACACTAAACCCATCTCGAGAGCCCTTAATTCTCTTGAATCCAAAAACCGATGAATCCAAAACGGAATCCAAAGCAGATGCCACTGCATCGAAGGCGGCGTGCGGCAAAATTGTGTAGGGTGTTGCAGAGTCGATGATGAATCCCCCGCTTCCATTCGCTTGTATACCAAACGTTCCTCGTGGAATTTCCACAGTATTTTTCCCAACGCTTATTCCTTCCACGGAGAGGTAATAGTAGCTGTTGAGATTCGGCAGGGCTGGGTTTTTGGTGATCATCGTGGACTGTACTCCCGTGGCGTTCAATTCGGCTGCACTGCCGAAAAGGAGAGGCGTGGCGAAGAAGTCATTGGAGTCTTCTGGGTAATCTTGGGCAAGACAGTAGGAGAATTTAGACTCGCCAATCTGTGAGATGAGCGATAATTTCCCTCGCCCGAGCCCCACCACACCGTTTATCCCCATGACGCCGTTGTTCCACACAACGCCGTTGGCACCCACAATGCCGTCTCCGTGGCTGTCATGGATGCACCCAAACGCTACACCGTCAAAAGAATGCGCACCCCCGCTTACATCTGTCATGCTGAATGTCCCGGAGTGTAACTCCCCAAACACGCTCCGACCGTCAGTGTAATTATGAGAAAATTGGCAGTTGGTAGAACAGGTGGAATTGGGAAGAGCAGAACAGAGGGAAGACGGGCAGGGGACAGATTTGAATGTGGAAGAATCTGCGGGGAGGGCTGCACAATCAAACCAAATCAGGTCGCTGCTCGTGTCAACTTGTGAGCGTATGTTTATGGGTGGCGTTCCCATGCCGATCGTGATGAAATATGCCCTTTCCTCGCCCACCACAGGAACACCCATACCCACTGGGTTTCTGAACTTAGGGCTTTCATTGATGTTTCCATTCTTTTGAGCCTGGCAATGGCTGAATCCCTTCTAAATTGGTGGTTTGCGCGCATTGCTTCTGCAAGAAATGACCTACAAAAGCAACAGATGAGCAGATTCAGCACTAGCAATGTTAGCACATTTTTGTACGCCATTGCACACCTATTTGATCTTAGCCTCCAATAGTTCTTCTGTATGCCAAATGCAGCATTGATAACTGGGGAGTGAGGATTGCCTCTTATTACAGTACTTCTTTAACTCGTAGCTGGTTTCTGACAGCTTTCTTACATTGGTAGCATGCTGGGGTCGGACTATTCTTTCGTTTTGACATTAATTTATATTTGTTTGGACGGAGATATCAGTCTCTTCTACAAAATCCAAATCTAACAAAGGTGATCTCAATGTAGGTGCGGGTGTAAGTGTTGTATTATTGAGGAAAACGGCATAATTTAAGATATATCGGAGTTTGTTCCCATGTAGCTCATTTGAGACAATGTGTATTATTGTTTCAACCAATCGCTTCCACAGCGCGACGACAAGAAGGGCGATTCGGGAAAAGAGTTTACATAGTATGTCCTCGTCGAGAAAAAAGAGTGAATTTTATTTCGTAAGCATGACGGTGTCTTCATCAATTGAGGAGCGATTTACTCGTTGGAAATTAAACCGACCTTCATTTGTACTTACAAACTATAAATCTCGTCGAAGGAAGATTGCTTTTGTGGATAACATATTGTTTCTCCTTATTAAACTTTTTTATATTATTTTGGATGCAAGTGTATCGCCTATAGTTGTTTTGAAAGATTAAGATTCTATTGAGTATTAGGAAAATATAAAATTTGTTACATTAATTATTATGAATGAAAAAGAATGGCATGCAATTAACGATAATAAATGAAAAATCAGAAATATGCATAAAAAATTGATCATTTATATCTTCAAAATTTTCTTAAATGATCAATGTGTTAAGGTGCAATTGATGTAATGTGGCAACCAAATAAATCGTAGGTAGAGCTTTGGTGAAGATATCAGTAACTACTTCAAATGTAGAACACAAGTACAATTTCACTTGTCTTTCTTGAATCATGTCATGAATGAAAAGATATTAGATCTCTATTTGTTTATTCTGACATGAAATAGAGAATCCTTGGTAATTGAAATAGTAAAGTTATCATAATAATAGTTGTTTGGTGTCCTTCAACCAAATATTGATCCTCCAACATCGTTCACATCAATATTTCTCACAATATATTATAATTGTACAAAAGATAGAGCACAATTGCGTGCTTTTTACCAGTCCAAGAGATAACTCTGAAAACAAATGAAAAATATAACAAAAAATGAATTTTCTATCATCCACCAAATTAACCCAACTAGGATCTACCTATTCTATTAGCTTAAATTCTTTTATAAAATAATAATGAACGTTAAATAACCTGGTATCACTTATGCACCTTAAGATTCTCTTAGTAGCACCACTGTGACACTTAAGAAGACCTATATGAATTTAGAGATGAAATTGACACAATGCATAAGATCATGCAAAATCCTTTTAGTGCAAAAGAATAATTCTTTAAAATTGTAAGTATGCATAAAACATTTATTCCAAAGCATTTAATTTATAAGTCAATATTATTTAAATATTATGAGGGGATTTCCCATTCTTGAGAGTGCGCACACACACAGACACAGACACAGACACACACACACACACACACACACACACACACACACACACACACACACACACACACACACACACACACACACACACACACACACACACACACACACACAAA
>MU227083.1:3737702-3751862 GCA_018584345.1 Thuja plicata
GGTTAGAACCCAAGGTAGAAGTGGTTGAGATAGGTTAGGTTGGGGTTTAGGGGAATATTAATAAATGAAATAAACTTATTTAATTCATTTAAAAACATAGGAATTAATTATTTAAACAATGAAATTGGCTTTTAATAATTAGAGAACTATAGCCATTTTAGTTAAATTAAATGGGCTAGGGGAATGGGTTAGTTGCAAGTGGGTATTTGATTTAGGGATTTATTTAATTCCTTTATAATTAAATACTATAGCCATGTTTGATTTTGATTTGATTTGATTGTTCGAAATTGATTTGAATTGTATGGCTATAATAGTTAATATAAATCAGTGATAAAAATCACCTAGGATATTAAATTGATTTAAAGAATTATGCCAAGCAGTAACAGGGTCATTTGGACATAAATTGAGGGTATGATCACACTTAGGGCAAATAGGGTCTATAGTTGTGACAAACCAAATTCAGGTGGTTACACTAACTGTTTATTTTCTTTGTTCTTCTCTTCAATAACTGTTAGGCTATCAGTTAATTGATCATTCAATTCTTCTATCTTATCCTTTAAAGATAAGTTTTCTTCATTTAGTTTCTTGACCATTTTCCAAAATCATTTGTAGAGCAATCTTTCAAATCTTTTCTTAACTCTTTGATAAGCATTTGTGAGCCATCAACTTTTAGTTTAATTTCCTCATTTTTTTTCTCGGATTTGTCTAGATCTTCAAGGGCTACTTCAAGATTCTTTTTCAGATGTTTTTCTTCTATTGAATCCATGATCACCTCAAATGGTTAAAATTTCTTTTAGAGGACCAAAGCTCTGATACCAATTGTTGGAAACACTGAGAGGGGGGCCGGTGAATCAGTGTTTAACTAATTATTCTATAACATAAGCTTTAGATATAAATCAAATATATATCACTTGAAGCTTAACATAAGATCACATAACACATAATATGATTATGGGGAAATATTGATTAGAGGAAAACCCCAGTGGGAATGAGTACCCATAAATATTGCACTAGTATAATGAACTTGTTAAAGTTCCTTTGCCCTGTTAGGAGTAGTCTTTTACAATGCAAGTACAATGACCTAGTTAAAGGCCTGAACCTATTAGGAGTCTTTTAAAAACAACCCTATTAGGGGTGAAGACTCATTGTCCAAGAGCTCACTGCTCAATGAGAAAGAAGGCTACAACCTCCTGAGAATAGATATGCACTATATCCAAAAGTGAACTGTTGTATATGACACAGATGTCTGATTAGTTCTGGTTATGCGCTTATGCTCTTATCTTCTTTAAGGGCTCTATCTCATGCTAACATCTTTACACTACTCTTCTTTGCATATTTCTTCAACACTACAAAATATATCTTTTCATTGCATATATATATATATATATATATATATATATATATGTTTATGCCTGAATAGACATGACTATAAACAAGACCTTAGTCGGCACAAAAATAACATACACAATGCTTCCAAACAAATTGGCTTAAGCATGTTTACAATAATTTTTAATACATGGTTACAAACTTACTATAATAGGCGCTTAGCCTTTACATAACAAAATATTACACACTAATCAAAAACCTGAAGTCGACTCCATACTCTATATTTTGAATCGCTAGTGTAATTGTTTTTCTGTAACTTATCTGTACTGACATTCCATACTATGCGTGTATAGGGTAAGCATAAAAACATATCATAGAGCTTATGACTGAAGACGCTTAGTTTGAATTGGTCGTACGCATGTGCGATGGTGCTCTGATCATCTTTATATCTATTTTCTATATTGTCTTCTATACTTAGTCGATTTTCACTACTAAGTTTGTTGTCAAAACTAAATATGACTTTGTTGCCATAATGACAACACAAAATAAGTCATATACTTCTTGGGAGTCAACTAGCCAACAAAAATATCATCTAAGTAAACAATAACAAACTTACTCAAAAATTATTTCAATACCACGTTCATGAGCCACATGAATGTGATTATTGTATTGGCTAGCCCAAAAGGTATTGCTAACCACTCATAAAATCCCTCCTTTGTCTTGAAGGGTGTCTTCCATTCATCTCCTTCTCTAATATGGATTTGGTGATATCCACTCATCAAATCTATCTTTGTGAAGTACTCAGCTCCACTCAAGCAATCAATAATGTGGGAATGGGTTAGTTGCAAGTGGGTATTTTATTTGGGGATTTATTTAATTCCTTTATAATTAAATACTATATCCATGTTTGATTTTGATTTGATTTGATTGGTCGAAATTGATTTGAATTGTATGGCTATAATAGTTAATATAAATCAGTGATAAAAATCACCTAGGATATTAAATTGATTTAAAGAATTATGCCAAGCAGTAACAGGGTCATTTGGACATAAATTGAGGGTATAATCAAACTTAGGGAAAATAGGGTCCATAGTTGTGACAGACCAAATTCAGATGGTTACACTAACTGTTTATTTTCTTTGTTCTTCTCTTCAATAACTGTTAGGCTATCATTTAATTGATCATTCAATTCTTCTATCTTATCCTTTAAAGATAATTTTTCTTCATTTAGTTTCTTGACCATTTTCCAAAATCATTTATAGAGCAATCTTTCAAATCTTTTCTTAAAACTCTTTGATAAGCATTTGTGAGCCATCAACTTTTAGTTTAATTTCCTCATTTTTTTCTCGGATTTGTCTAGATCTTCAAGGGCTACTTCAAGATTCTTTTTTAGATTTTTTTCTTTTATTGAATCCATGATCACCTCAAGTGGTTAAAATTTCTTTTAGAGGACCAAAGCTCTGATACCAATTGTTGGAAACACTGAGAGGGGGGCCGGTGAATCAGTGTTTAACTAATTATTCTATTTCATCAACTTTAGATATAAATCAAATATATATCACTTGAAGCTTAACATAAGATCACATAACACATAATATGATTATGGGGAAATATTGATCAGAGGAAAACCCCAATGGGAATTAGTACCCATAAATATTTCACTAGTATAATGAACTTGTTAAAGTTCCTTTGCCCTGTTAGGAGTAGTCTTTTACAATGCAAGTACAATGACCTAGTTAAAGGCCTCAACCTATTAGGAGTCTTTTAAACACAACCCTATTAGGGGTGAGGACTCATTGTCTAAGAGCTCACTGCTCAATGAGAAAGAAGGCTACAACCTCTTGAGAATAGATATGCACTATATCCAAAAGTGAACTGTTGTATATGACACAGATGTTTGATCAATTCTGGTTATGCGCTTATGCTCTTATCTTCTTTAAGGGCTCTATCTCATGCTGACATCATTACACTGCTCTTCTCTGCATATTTCTTCAACACTACAAAATATATCTTTTCATTGCATGTGTGTGTATATATATATATATATATATATATATATATATATGTTTATGCCTGAATAGACGTGACTATAAACAAGACCTTAGTCGGCGCAAAAATAACATACACAATGCTTCCAAACAAATT
This sequence comes from Thuja plicata, assembly GCA_018584345.1. Classification (NCBI taxonomy): domain Eukaryota; kingdom Viridiplantae; phylum Streptophyta; class Pinopsida; order Cupressales; family Cupressaceae; genus Thuja; species Thuja plicata. Next base: position 3,741,174 of record MU227083.1, read on the forward strand.
GGCTTAAGCATGTTTACAATAATGTTTACTACATGGTTACAAACTTACTATAATAGGCGCTTAGCCTTTACATAACAAAATATTACACACTAATCAAAAACTTGAAGTCGACTCCATACTCTGTATTCTAAATCGCTAGTGTACTTGTTTTTCTGTAACTTATCTGTACTGACATTCCATACTATGCGTGTATAGGGTAAGCATAAAAAAATATCGTAGAGCTTATGATTGAAGACGCTTAGTTTGAATTGGCCGTACGCATGTGCGATGGTGCTTTGATCATCTTTATATCTATTTTCTATATTGTCTTCTATACTTAGTCGATTTTCACTACTAAGTTTTTTGTCAAAACTAAATATGACTTTGTTGCCATAATGAAAACACAAAATAAGTCATATACTCCCTGGGAGTCAACTAGCCAACAAAAATATCATCTAAGTAAACAATAACAAACTTACTCAAAAATTATTTCAATACCACGTTCATGAGCCACATGAATGTGATTATTGTATTGGCTAGCCCAAAATGTATTACTAACCACTCATAAAATCCCTCCGTTGTCTTGAAGGGTGTGTTCCATTCATCTCCTTCTCTAATATGGATTTGGTGATATCCACTCATCAAATCTATCTTTGTGAAGTACTCAGCTCCACTCAAGCAATCAATAATGTCGCCCATCCTTTGAAAAGGAAACCTATACTTGATACTAATCTTATTGATATCCTTAGAATCTATACACATCCTCCATTATCATTTTTAATTTTGTTCTAATACTTCTAGTATAACATATGGGCTCAAACTCTCTCGAATTAACCACTTTTGCAGAAACTATTGTACTTGTCTATTTATTTCTTCACTCTCTACTAGAGTCATTCTATGGGTTTCCTTATTCAACAAAATGGCTTGAAGAATCAATTCCATTGAATGAATAATCTTTCTTATTAGTGAAAATGCACAGGCACATTATCAGATACAATATCCTGAAACTCATGCAACAAATTTGCGACTTCAACAAGTACATCTTCTACTTCCTATTTATCAATTTTTGGAATTAAATAAAAACACCTATATTCATGCTTCATGCCTTCTATAGTATGTGAAAATGTAAATAAAGAACAAGTATTAAGAAAAATAACACGTATTATAACATTATCGCATATACGTAAACTATGAAAGATATGGAGAAAGAACACATGCAAATGAATATAATAAAGATGAGAAACAAAGCTATTCTACACAAAACAACACATGCAAACTTCCCAAATTGAAGAATTGTTTTTTAATGTTGTTGTAGAGGTATGTGGTTTCTAAAAATAAGTAGAAAAATATTGCACAAGAAGATGATACAAGGAATTAGGAGAGGGCTCTTAATTTTTAGATCTTTGCAAAAAAAATTATGTTTCAGATTCAAATTTGGATGAAGGGATAGGATTACATAGGATCAGTGATGTAGGCATGAGGTGGAGGCCAAGTGGAGGCCAAGTAGATTATGGGTTTGAACATTCAAATGGTGAGAGTTTTCCATACATGTGTGAGAAACCCTTGAGAGTGATGAGTTAATGACAAGGTGTAAGAGAGTTAGAGGACCAAGGTTTCTCACACATATATGACAAACTTTGGAAATGACAAGGGTCAAAAGGTGTAAGAGGGTTAAATGATGAATGTTTCTCACACATGTGTTAGAAAATTTGGTTCACATGTGAAGAGGGACAAAGGTGCAAGGGTGTGTAATATGTGTGTAACACCCCAAAATTGGCACCTAATAATCTAAACAATTTTGGTGCATTTTCTTATATTCAAAGTCCTATTGTATTAGGCAAATTCTTCTCCTAATTGACTTTAATTGAATGAGTTTCAAATATAGAAAACCCAAATTTGCATAAATCTGACATTATATTTAATTCCTAAATTCTCAAATTTTAATAGCTAAAAAAACCCCTATGATTAATTGATTTAAATCTAAAGTCCTAAGTGCTTTTAATTAAATCAATTCCACCCCCTTTGGCTAATATACATAAAAGGAATTGAAAGTTTATTTAATTATTGGATGAATTATCCTCAAAAAGGAATTCCATAATTCCATGTGAAAGGACACTTATGTGGAAATATTTCACTCTTTTATTTAAATAATCTTTGCTTATTTGTCTCAAATGGACAATGAAGAGACAACTGTTTCTTTTCAAGAAACTCTTCACTCTCTTTCCTTAGTTTTCTATAAATTGGACTTCTTTTCTTCATTAGAGAGGATGATTTTGGAGAGCATCAATATTATAGTCAATTTGCATTTGATTTTCATATTTCAAGCTTAAATTTGCATAATTAGTGTAAATTTCAATTAGAATTGAAGATGTTTAGCTTTCATTTATGATCTATCTATAGGGCTAACAATTCAATTTTGTGCTTTCAAGCTTCTTAAATCCATTTCAAGTTCAATTCTAGCTTAAAAGAAATTCTTTTCTAGATTACAAGAACTTTTATTTTATTTAGATTAATTGCATTTTACTTCCATAGAGTAGTTGCAATTTATTCCTAGATTAGTCTCATTTGCTTTCATAGCTTAAATTGCTTCTCAATTCATGGATTAAGAGCATTTTCTCATAGACTAGTTACAAATTTCATAAGATTAATGGCAATTCTTCTCTTTTTTCATTCTTAAAATCCTCCATGTTAGCAATGGTCAGGTTGTTGGCTCTCGTTTTGAGGGTAAAACTCAACATCCACAACTAATTAGGAGGCAACAAGTCACCTTAATCGAATTTACAGAACAAACAATTCATGTTTGTCTTTGTGAATTGAGCGATTGTGTAAAGACTATGTTGTGTTTGTGTTAAATTCTGAGATCTAAATTCAACATACAACATTTTGGCGCCCACTGTGGGGCAGAAAAAAAAACAATTTCTAGCCTCATTTTTAAATTTGTTGACTATGTTTTTCAAGCTCTGTCATACGTCCATACTGCACTGGTATGGATTCTCGCACGAAGTTTTACTTCGAGCTGTGCAAAGTTTTGTGTTGAGCCACATGAAGATTTGCTCCTGTAGCACTTTCTCGCACGAAGAAACAGTTTTCTCGTGCGCATCGAAGCACTTTCTCACACGCGTCGAAGTACTTTCTTGCGTGAACTTTTACAAACAGGCATTTAAAATTCAGAGTTTTTAATATGTTATTTCTCTATTCTGACCTTTGTTTTCTTCTCTGATTTTTCTATTTCTGGTTTTCTGCTGTAGCATAACAGTGGTTTGTAGGTTTTCTTGTCAAAGATTAAAATATTCTAACAGTTTACTTGCAGGATGATAGTCAAAGACATTATTAAAATGTCATGTTTGTTTACTATTTTTCATTCACATAGTCTAAATAGGGCTTTGTTAAAATTTCATAAGGATCTCGATAGAAAAGTAGGGTAATAGGCTTTTCATTCCATGGAATTGATGCCCATAGATGAATCTGAGACCCAGATGTTGCTAGCATGACAGATACTTGGGGAAGCAAAGCAAGATAAGTGAATCTTTAGCACTTCTACTTGTTAGGGGATTATGCTATTCTCTCTTTGAGAGAATCAGAAACCTAAAGACTTGTGGATTTGGTGGAGTGAAACTATCTCAGTGATGAACATGCTTGATATGTTTGGGTGACGTGCAAAGGTAGAGAAGTATGCTCTTCTCTCATTGAGAGAATCAGAAAATCAAACCCTTCAATCCGAACCAAGTTGAGTCACCTTTACAGGGCCTGCCAAAAGTTGAACCTCCCGGAATGACCCAAGTGAGTACACACCTTTTGCCAGTGATTCCACCTCACTCTAATAAAGTCTACTTTGTTGTAGTCTAAAGACTCCAAAGCCATAGTAACTTCTTTCTCATTGATTTTGACTATCATCATGAGAAAGCCTTGTTTGTCATATTGAGTGGCGCCGCTCCCATCCTTTCTTGCAAGGGTGTGTGACTTACAAGTGTTGGTGTGGCTCCGAGGCCCCAACTCTGTATCATAGGCACCAGAGGTTATTGTGAATGGAAGCCTATTAAACACTCTCTTAGTTAGATGCCTACCCGGTTCACCTCTGAAAGGAGGCATAATCTATGTGCAGGGAGAGGTATGAATCTCTCCCCTAGATTCTCGACATAGGTATGCACCTGGATGTTTGAAGTGGTATATGATGCTGGCCCCTATTTAAGGGTTACCATTGAACATATATACTTAGTCCTTGGAAACACTAAAAACACGGGCGCTCTTTCGAGGGTGACACTGCTATATGAGGTGAACGCATACGAATAAGATATCGGGGCATAGATTTTTCCTTCTCAACCAATTTTCTATGTAGGGATAACTAAGTGTTTGTTCTTGAGTCTTAAACTTTCTGTTCTATCATTCAAACAAAGACTCCCATGTTTCTACCAAGTTGCTTTGTCCTTGGTGGAATTGTTTTCGACTACTATTTGCATCACTACCTGATTGAAACTTTTTGTTTTTAAATGAATGCTTGTCACCTTGAAACAAAGATTGTTGATTTATATCATCTTAAAATTGTCTTAAGATTGGATATCTTGTTAGAGAATAGTTCTCACTATGTCTCAAAACTTGGTCTTTACCTTGAAACTAAGTTTGTGTATCTGCCTTATCTGCCTCTTGTCTGGATTTGATCGCATGTTCCTTCGTTGTCTGTGGACTGTAACTAGTTGTTCTGAATTGTAAACTGACTGATCCATACTTTAACTTGTCTTGTCTCTTTGTCTCCATCCTATTTCTTATGTTTTGTACCTTGCGACACGATAGTCATATCTCGGCTGTTCTAGCCATACCTCTGATGATTTTTTCCGGTGCATCTCATACCTTGGCTATTCTAGCCTATTACCTTGTCTTTTTTGATACCTTTAGAGATAGAGTTCTGAGTTAGATCTTAATTTTCCTCTTGTACTAGCTTCGTCTATGCCTGTTATGACTAGGAGTGGTACTATCTTTCCCATACGTGGTTCTGAAGTAGTTAAAAGTAAACCTCGTAATCAAGGCAAAGCTCATACTGAACCTGTTATTCAAGTGGATAATCAAGAGGGATCATCACATTCCTCTTCCCCGTTCAGTGTGGACCCAATTCTGAATGCAAAGCCAGTGCTTCAGTTTTTTTCCAATCCATTGTTTCAAGATCAACATCATCCATTTATCTCAAAGAAGCCATCTATTTGGGTCAATCCTATTAATGACCCTCGCTGCCTTAGTGATCCTTTTTCACATTTCAATCCTTTTGAATCACTGAAGAGCACATCAGCTACAAGTTCTCACTCTCATACTAAAGGAGTACATACGGAACAATCTCACATTAACAATATGACGTCTCCATTCTATTACACACAAGGTCATGACCAATATCAACATGAACAAGGTCAAGAGAAACACCAGGGTCAAGACCAAACTCAAAGTATTTATGAAATTCTTGGCAATGACGATGACCCTATCACTAAGAATGATATAGACATAGCAAAGTCTAATAAAGCTCTTATTAAAATGATGGAGATACTCCTTGCAGAAGACAAAGAAAAATATTTCCTAGATTTAGCAAATCAAGGAGTCAAATTACCCGCGAACTTCCAATTGGATACACTTGTCGCTAAAGAAGAGGAAAATGAAGCTTCTAAGTTGCATAAGATAATTCACGACATGCAAGGACAACTTAGCCAACTTATGAAAGATAAGTACCAACCTACGCAACAATTCACAATGGAAAGTATATGTCCTTTTCCATTTGATAAGAGTATTCTTATGCAACCTTTTCCCAAAGGTGTAGAGCTCCAAAAGTACGACAAGTACCTAGGTACCTCAGATCCCTAAGATCATTTAAGAGAATTTGGTTCCTTATCAATGGAGTTTATACATGATCAAACATATTTAATGCATCTTTTTCCATGAAGTTTAGGTGGGCGCACTATGGAATGGTTCTCATGATTGCCCACTGCCATAAAAAAATTTCACGAGATTACTAATATTTTTATGCAATACTATTCTCATAATGTTCAACATCTTGTTAACTGAAGGGATCTTTGCAACCTTAAATAGAAGCAACGGGAACCATTCTTGACATTTCTCCAAATATGGAGACAACTTTGCACAAAGTACCCTCGCAAAATACCTGAATCTGAGAAACTTGATATATTCTTGGATAATATCACCCTAACTTTGGGTATCAAGTCCAACTTCAAGGTCCCCTTAACTTTGATAGTATGATAAAATAGGCTGTAAGAATAGAAGCCTTCATGGTTAAAAAAGGAAAATTGACTTTATATAAAGATAACAAGCAAAATTCATCATCGTCCAACAAAGACAAAGGTAAATTCCCCAACAAAAATAGAGATGTTGTGTGTACCACCCCAAAATTGGCATCTTGCAACCCTAACCAATTTTGTTGCATTTGTCGCTCTTCTAAATCATCAAAGTCCTATTATACTAGGCAATTCTGAGTTTTCACTGACTCTACTCGACCTGAGTTTCACATGCAGAAAATCCTAAATCTATATTAATCATACATCATATTTAATTTTCCTAAATATCTATTTAGCTAAAAAAACCTTATGATCAAATTAATTTAATTATAAAGTCCTAGCACTTTAATTAAATTAAATTCACCCTCTTTAGCTGAGACACATGAAAAGGAATTAAATAATATTTAATTATTAAATAAATATCCTCAGTTCAATAATTGAATTTAATTATTCAGATAATTGAGAAAAAGCAATTATGAGGTCATATTTATTTAATTAATTGGATATTCTATCAAAAATCTTATCTCTATTCAGAAATGGAAACTTTGAATTAATTATGTTTTAAAGAGAAATAAAAAAATTTAATTCAAATAAAACAGAATTAAATCAAAGAAAGAAAATAGTTAAAGAAGGAAGAAAACAATTTATTTTATTCTTTTGAATAAAGCTTTCTATTCTAAAATGGCTTTTCTATCTGTTTTATTTCAAAAAGGAAAGTTTCTATTCTGATCCCCTCAGAGTCTATAAAAGAACTCTCATTCTTCTTTCAAAACCCCCTGAATTCTTAGAAAAAATATGCATTGTTAGAATACTGAATTTTTATCATGCATCATATAGAATAACTTCATTTTTGCAATAGCATAACTTCATTTTTGCAATAGCATAACTTCAATTTCTAGAATGATGGCATTTAGTAATCATGTTTAGATTATCTCATATCTTTCATTTCTTAGCATAATCTTGCATTGTATTGCATTCATCATGATAAATCCTTCGTTCTTAGATTGGTCCATGGTTGTGAGACTCTCATTCTAAGAGAAATTTCAAAAACCCCATCTAGATAGAAGGCAACAGGTCAAATCACACAGGTAGATAAGATGAATAATCTCATATTCAGTCTTGTGTGTACCTGGTGAAGAAGGACTATGTTGAAGTGTGTGGTTGATTAACAAGGCCAAAATTAACACATACATTTCTGGTGCCCACCGAGGGGCAGGTATATTTTTATCTGGCCTCATTTCATTTCATATTTTTCACTTTTCTGCATTCTATCTGTACTTCCATACAGGTTCTATTCTAATTTCACACGAACTTTCTTTTCATCTCGTGCAAACTTTCTAGTTCTTCGGGTGGCTTAGAAAACTTCTTGACATGACCTAGTATACTTTATCATGCAAAATTGAAGTCCAGAGCTTTCAATTTAATATTTCATTGCCTCAGTTTTCTAACCACCTGTTGTTTTCTGACATCTGTGATTCTCTGATTTGATCTTTTGAAACAGCATAACAGTGGTTTGCAGGACGCTGAGACAAAGAAAAGTCATCAAAAACTTCTAACATGTTTGTTGCAGGACGCTGATATGAAGAAAGGCATTACAAACTACTAATGGGTTTCATTGCAAGATGTTTGTCAAAGATCTTGCATGTTTTCACAACTTCTTATATCTATTTTTAGTAGTTAAAACACACTACGGTTGGTGCTTAAAATGAATCATTGTCTTGCATGATTGAAGTGTTTATTTAGATTGTAATCCTAAGAACTACATGAACATATGCTCTCCCCTCACCTTTGTGGATCTTGGGTGTAAGAGAAATTCATGTGATTCTTCTAGAGTGGCTACCGCCCAAGAGCTTTAGCAGAGCTAGTGAGAGTGGATGCCCAACTGGTAACAGGCTAAAGCCAAGACCTTCCAAACTGGTATACAAAAAATTCTATTGTGATTAGTGTCACAATAGATAGGTGTGAATTCATTGTGGCAACCAAAATCTCCTCCAGTACCCTAGTGCTGCATTAAAGTCTTGACATCATTAAGGTGAAAGCCTTTCTTTAAATGGATTGGGAGAGCCCCTTTATTGGGAAAATGACTTGGTCCCAACCACTTGAATGGATGACCTTACTACAAACTGTTGTTCTAGTTTTCCAAAAACCCTCTATCTATTAGCACAGAAGGTCAGAGATGGACTAAGACAGCCCACATTTTTATGGCTTTTAGTAGAGATAACAACCCTTTGGGAAGCAATTCCTTTGGGTTCTGAAGCTTGGTATGCCTGACAAGTGAGTGCATATGTAAGGAGGAGCCCGTGCTTCCAATCTTCTAAGTTATCCACTAAGAGTAAGTGTAGCTGAACTTTGGTTTAAGTGGGGATTCAATAGATATTGTCTTGGCTATCCTAGGATTGTAATGTGCTTGTTCTGGTACTACAAACAATCTATTAAATGTGTTTTGCGTGGGTGTATCACTTGAACAATCAAAACTATCATCAAAACACACAAACTATCAATCTTGAACATGTCAAAAACAATCTGTAACTTGAACTATCTATTGGAAAACAACATGATTTCATCTTGGAAAATGCAAATTGGTATTAATAGTCTGATTCTGTAAACGTACTTTCTTTCAACATTTGCATAGTTTCACGCAAAATTTTCCAATCTTCGCGCCAGTCGGTGAAAATCTTTGTATGATATAGGATTCTCTATCGCGTGACATTTGGCAACAGTGCCACTTTCTGTCAGTCATTATTTTTGTCCTCTGGTGTCGTTCTTCACGTGACCCAGTGAGAATCTTCGTGCGACATAGCATTTCATCACGCAAAACTGTAGCCTTTTGTAAAAAACAATGAACTAAAATCTGCCAATCAGTTATTCTTCTGTCAAAACTAGCCTCTGATATGGGTCTATTTTTCTACCATCTATCTTCACACAGTCTGAAACTTAATTTCTTGGGTTGAGAACTACGTGATTCTTGCTTAAACTAGACTTGTCTCATGTCCTTTTGATGTCTTTCATCAGTGTCGTCATGCCTTGTGTTGCAATAGTCATCTCTTTTCTTGTTTTAGCCTCATCTTAGATGGTTTGCACCAAGGATACTTCACCTTTTGGCACGTTTGTACAATCTTTGAGATAGTTTCAAGTTTGATCCTAGTTCACTTTCCTTGTTCAAAACTTTGTCTATGACTGTCACAACTTCAAGTGGAAAAACATTCCCTTCAATCAATCAAGACAAATTTGTACTTTCCACACCATTACTGGCTACATCTAGTGAGGAATGATCTCAATATCCTTCCTTGGTATGATGTCCTTACAATAAATGATCATTTCCTGTGGATCTTAGTAGGGTTCAAAATCCTTTATTCCAAGAAGACTAAAATTTAGAGAACACTTAATCTTTTCATATCAAATTTTTACACCTTGAATCCTTGCATTCTAGCAAGATGGCACATCATAACCAATCAGGTGATGAGGTTAGCAAAATGGACCTCTTTAAAACATGGGGTAAGTCCCATTCTGAAGACCCCTTAATGATGTAGAAGTTGAAATCACTCAAGAAGATATTGCAAGAGCTCATGCTAACAAATATTTATGTAAAATAATGAGAATTATACTAGCTGAAGAGAAAGAAAAATACATTCTTGAAGTAGCCAATCAAGGGGCTAAGTTACCTTCTAATTATGCTGTAGAAACACTTGTTGAGAAAGAGGAAGAAACTAAAAATTCCCACTTACGAAAATAAATGCAAACTATGCGAGAGAAACTCTGTCAACTCTTGAAAGAGAAAGACAAACCTGTCACGCAATTCACATTGGAAAGCATCTATCCTTTCCCATTTGATAAAATTATTCACATGCCTCCTTTTCCCAAAGGAGTTGAACTTCCTAAATATGACAAATACTTGGGTACATCTGACCCTCAAGATCATTTGAGAGAATTTGGTGCTCTCTCCATGGAATTCATGCATGACATAACCTATCTTATGCATCTCTTCCAATGTAGCTTGGGAGGATCAGCTATGGAATGGATTTCTAGACTACCAACTGGCATCAAGACCTTTGATGAAATTGCCAATTTATTTCTACAACATTATTCTCACAACATCCAACATCCAGTTCATATTCAAGATCTTTGCAACTTGAAACAAAATAATGGGGAATCCTTCTTGGCATTTCTCCAAAGATGGAGACAACTCTATACACGATATTCTTGCAAGATGCCTAAATCTGAAAAGTTGGACATCTTTCTCGATAATCTTCTCCCCAACTTTGGGTATCAAGTATAGCTACAAGGTCCTCTAACCTTTAATGACATGATTAAACAAGTTGTAATAATTGAGACATTTATGATCAAGAAAGGAGAATTGACCTTACACAAGGAAAATAAACAAGGGTCTTCTTCCTCAAGCAAAGATAAATCCAAATTTCCCAACAAGAACCAAAATGTTGTGAAT
>MU227083.1:3815980-3830476 GCA_018584345.1 Thuja plicata
AAAATGCTCAATGATGATGATTATATGATGGGTCTCACAACCATGTCCTAGAATTGCACTTTCATATTGCATCTAGCATAGAATTGCATTTTCATATTGCATCTAGCATAGGATTGCATTTTCATTCCAGACTTGCATTGTGGCAGCAATTAAGTGTTCTCTTCTTTGCATTCTCTTAGGTTCATACATTGGGGAGTTCTTCTTTAGAGTCTTGGTTTCATCATGACTGACCAAGTGTTTGATCCTTGCTCTCTATCTTCAACTATATGCTTAAACCATTTTCGGGATCAAAATCAAAATTTGACACTTCTATATAGCTCAAAATCACATTTTAAAATTTTTGGGACGGACGCGACCGGACACTTGTGCAGTCACCCTTTTGACATCGCTTTCTCGTCAGAATCTTATCATATCACCATTTTCTAAAATCTTTGAATTTTTTCTTCAATAGTCAACTCTAGTCAACTTTGGTCAACCCCAGTCAAACTTGGTCAACCCGACCTTGAAATCACTTGAAATTGATCTTCCATAATCTGTTCTGAGTTCTTGATCTTCAACTTAACATCTATCTGTGATTTTTTGCTCTTCATCATCATTATGACGTGTCATCTTTCAATTTCACTCCCGAGGGGGCAGGATGATTACATCATTGAATCTATTCCAATCAATCTAATTTGATTTTCAAAAAAACCTCATCACTTGGGGCATGTTCAGTTTTTCGTACCTCATGGTCAAAACTGGGTGTTCCATGCTTTTCAATCACTTGGGGTATATTCAGTTTTCGTACCTCACGGTCAAAACTGGGTGTTCCGTGCTTTTCAATCACTTGGGGCATGTTCATTTTTTCGTACCTCATGGTCAAAACTGGGTGTTCCATGCTTTTCAATCACTTGGGGCATGTTCAGTATTTCATACCTCACGGTCAAAACTAGGTGTTCCATGCTTTTCATATCACTTGGTGCCATGTTTAGTTTTTTGTACCTCACAGTCAAAACTGTGTGTTCCATGCTTTTCAAATCACTTGACGCCATGTTTAGTTTTTCGTACCTCATGGTCAAAACTAGGTGTTCAAAATCCTTTCTTCTGTGCTTCAGGCATCTGACTCTCCTTTGAATTAATGCGCCGCTCGCACATCAATTCAAAGAGGGGCATAATGTAACACCCCAAAATTGGCATCTTGCAACCCTAACCAATTCTGTTGCATTTGTCGCTCTTCTAAATCATCAAATTCCTATTGTACTAGGAAATTCTAAGTTTTCACTGATTCTACTCGACCTGAGTGTCAAATGTAGAAAATCCTAAATCTGTATTAATCATACATCATATTTAATTCCTAAATGTCTATTTAGGTAAACAAGCCTTATGATTGAATTAATTTAATTATAAAGTCCTACCACTTTAATTAAATTAAATTCACCCTCTTTAGCTGAGACACATGAAAAGGAATTAAATAATATTTAATTATTAAATAAATATCCTCATTTCAATAATTGAATTTAATTATTCAGATAATTGAGAAAAAGCAATTATGAGGTCATATTTATTTAATTAATTGGATATTCTATAAAAAATCTCATCTCTATTCAGAAATGGAAACTTTGAATTAATTGTGTTTTAAAGAGAAATAAAACAATTTAATTCAAATAAAATAGAATTAAATCAAAGAAAGAAAACAGTTAAAGAAGGAAGAAAACAATTTATTTTATTCTTTTGAATAAAGCTTTGTATTCTAAACTGGCTTTTCTATCTATTTTATTTCAAAAAGGAAAGTTTCTATTCTGATCCCCTCAGAGTCTATAAAAGAACTCTCATTCTTCATTCAAAACCCCCTGAATTCTTAGAGAAAATATGCATTGTTAGAAAACTAAATTTTTGTCATGCTTCATATAGAATAACTTCATTTTTGCAATAGCATAACTTCAATTTCTAGAATAATGGTATTTAGAAATCATGTTTAGATTATCTCATATCTTTCATTTCTTAGCATAATCTTGCATTGTATTGCATTCATCATGATAAATCCTTCATTCTTAGATTGGTCCATGGTTGTGAGACTCTCATTCTGAGAACAATTTCAAAAACCCCATCTAGATAGTAGGAAACAGGTCGAATCACGCTGGAAGATAAGATGAATAATCTCATTTTCAATCTTGTGTGTACCTGGTGAAGAAGGACTATGTTGAAGTGTGTGGTTGATTAACAAGGCCAAAATTAACACATACATTGTGAAAGATGGGATGGTTGATAACGTAAATTCAACTTCTTCAAAACCGGTCTTTAATCTCACCATGGGGGTATACAGGTGACCAAAGCTATCATGAATGCTGTGACCAACACTCAATAGCCCTCTAAATTTTCTGGCAACAAACCTTGGGTACCACGAACCAAGCATGAATTTACCCCTCTAGGAGAATCAATTGATGTGGTTTTCAAAACTTTGGTGCAAAATAAAATTCTTACTCCTTTGGAGAAACATTTATATGATTCGCAACCAAGACCTCATTGGTGGAAAGAGAATGATTACTATGATTACCATCAGAATAAAGGTCACAAGACTGCTATTTATTATCAATTAAAACATAAAGTTCAAGACTTGATTGATGACCAGGTCATCGTTGTGGGGAATCATAACCACAATTTGGATCATCAAGCATTCAAAGACCCCTTCCCTCATCATGAGAAAGGTGAATCCTCCAACACTCAGAATAATAATTCCAAAGTTAATTACGCCAATGACACTTACGATAATGTGATCAACATGATTGAACCAATGGGAGTGGAATATTCCAATATGTTTACCGGAAAGGGAAGTGGGAATGTTTTTAAACCCAGAACCCCGTTTGTCATAAGAGGCTCTGACTCTCAATCTAAAACATCCCAGGATTGTGTGAACATTGTTACTCGGTCTAATGCTAGAATCACTATCAAGGGTCCTAACCCTCTTTCTTCTACGTCCGCGCCAAAACAAACTGCGGATAAGACTATTTTTGGTTCTACCAACAAGACCGCGAAGGTGGTCCCTACGCCTCTTGCTGCTGGTTATAGCATCCTTGTCCAGCTTCAAAGGACCAATGCTCAGATAACTATTTTTGAGCTATTAAAAATCTCACCTGCTCATAGGCAGATCCTGGACAAAGCTCTCACTGAAGCTAATGTCCCCAAAGATATTAGCTTGGATCAATTTCAATCCATGGTGGGTCATTTGACCTTGCCGCATTACTTATCCTTCTCTGAAGAAGATGACCACTCAATTAGTCACTTGCACAATGCTCCTCTGCACATAGAAGTCATGATAGGTAAACAGTTAGTCTGTTGCATTCTCATTGATAATGGTGCTGGTCTTAATATCTGCTTCGCTCATTTTCTTTCTCAACTAGGTTATGGCGAGGATCACATAGATTCTCGTAAGAGAATTGCCATAAAAGCTTATGATGAGGAAGAGAGAACATCTAAAGGTCTAGTTGTGCTACCCATTCAGGTTGGCCCAGTTGAAAGAGACATCATATGTCAGGTGCTAGACCTTCCTCTTGCGTATAATATTTTACTAGGAAGACTGTGGATTCACGAGATGCAAGTGGTTCCTTCTACATACCATCAGTGTATCAAGTTTTCTTTTCAAGGCACAGAGGTGATTGTTCCTGCTAGCATGGGATCTTCTTGTAATTATCTCACTCAATCAACTGATAGTCTTGTTCCGACTAATAGAGAAGCCCAGCTCAAAGACATGGAATAGACACTGAAAATCATAGATATGGGCATGGGAGGATATCAAATGGAGCCCGTGCTGTCATTAGCAACTCTTCCCCCGTCTCCTAGGTCTTATGGGAGACTTGAACACAATAAATCTTCCATGACCCCTGAGGTAATTTATGAGGGTACATTTTTAAGGGCTAGTACACCATTGGAAGATGAAGATGAGGACAGAGCTATCAAAGCTTGGCTTTGTAAAGGAAAGAACACAGCTGAACAAACTACCCTGACTCACAAATTAAATCCTAACAACAAGGGTCTTAAGATTATGAAACATTTTGGGTACAAAGAAGGTGGCCCTCTAGGTGTGAATGGCAATGGGTTAGTGGAACCTATTCAATCTATAGGTCAAAATACAAAAGATACCACTGGGTTAGATTTCAAAAGGTTTTGTTTCATCTAGGGATCAATAAATTTGTGCCAAAAGTAGAGCCTACTCTAGAACCTAAAAGTACAACTGTAGATGACACTATACAAGACATCTCGAATGAGGATTGCTTTCCTTATCCCATCCCTCCAGACCTGGCAGCATTCTTTGCTGAGCCAGATAAATTTGTGCCACGTACCTGTACTGCAAAAATAGACAGTTATTATGATCAAACTACTCAATGTGAGACGCTCACTTATGAGCAATGGAAAGACTTACAAGATCTTAACTTCAAAGGAGAAAGGTACATACCACCAGGCCTTCAAGAATGGTGGACACAAGAGTAGACTCATATTACAAAAAAATCAAAAACCTTCATGGTGCAAGCACCCAAGTCAGAGTTCAGATACAGACTCTCATGAGTATGAGTTTGATAGTTTGTCAGCAGGATCTTATGAAAAACCTCTCAACGTGAGTGAGGATTCTAGTGAAAAGCCTAATGAGTCCAAGTCTATAGGTGTTGACATGTCTTCTACTTCAGTTATTAGAGATCAAAAGGATTCAAACACACATTTGGATGAGATCGGTCTAGATCCCCTCTTGCTAGTTAACACTTTCGATGATGACTATACTATGGATGCACTTGAACCTATCACATTTCTTTCCCTCCAACATCCTAAATTAGTAGACTGTAATTCCTCTTCTCCATCCAGTGAAGTCCTTACATTCCAGAATGATTACACCTTAGCCTACTACCTTCATGCTATTGAGCCCGTAATGTCCTCCACTAGTGAAGAAAGTGTCAACATGACCGAGGCTGACATCAAGTACCTTAGTCAGAAAATTAAAAGAAGAAAGAATAAGCACTTTGATGGTGAAAACCACGTTGTGGCAGTATCAGAGCCAAAAAAAGTAAAAAGAAAAGATGTACTCGAAGGTGAAAACCTCTCTGAGGCGCCTAAGGGTGAGGTACTTGATGCACTTCTGAGTCACTTTCAGGAACACTCATCAGTGTTAATTGAACCTACTCAACCAATAAATCTAGGAATAGAAGAACATCCACATATCATTCATGTGGCCAAGTCATTATCTTCAGAGGAACTTAAGGAATTTACAGATTTTTTCCAAGAGAAAAAGATAAATTTTGCATGGACATATTCTGACATGTCGGGTGTGGATCCTGACCTCATTATGCATCACTTATCAATATCACCAGGTGTGAAACCTGTTAAACAAAAACTTAGAAAGATGCATCCGCATGTAGCTTTATTGATCAAGGGAGAATTGAAAAAACTTCTGAAAGCTAGGTTCATCCAAGTGATTGATTATGCGGAGTGGATTTCTAATATAGTCCCAGTAGCCAGACATGACAAATCTATTAGGGTCTGCACGGACTTTAGGGATTTAAATTTGGCATGCCCTAAAGATGATTTTCCACTCCCTAATATTGACATGATCATGGATATGACAGTGGGATATGAGATGTATTCCTTAATGGATGACTTTTCTGGCTATAATCAGATCAAAATTGTTCCAGAAGACCAAGAAAAAATAGATTTTACTTGTGCATGGGGTACATTTTGTTGGAATGTTATGCCCTTTGGTTTAAAGAATGCTGGGGCTACTTATCAAAGAGCTGTTACTACAATATTTCATGACATGATGCATAGGACAATGGAGGACTACATGGATGATACGCTTGCCAAGAGTATGGATAGAAAAACACATCTCACCGATCTAGGTCCTATACTAGATCGTATGGAGAAATTTTGGTTGCGCCTAAACCCTAAGAAATGTGCATTTGGGGTTACTTCTGGAAAATTACTTGGTTACATTATTCTGGCAAAAGGAATTGAGGTGGATCTAGAAAAGGTACAAGCTATAATGGAAATGCCACCACCCCATAATATCAGACAAATTAGGGATCTTCAAGGTCAACTCTAATCTATTAGGCGGTTTATCTCGCAATTAGCTGACAAGTCACAACCTTTCACCAAAACCCTACATAAAGTTGTGACTTATGACTGGAACAAAGAGTGTGAACAAGGGTTTCAACAAATTAAATAGTATCTAGCTAATCCACCCATACTGATGCCTCCCATTCACGAGAATCCTTTGATCCTATATATCTCAGCGACAGAAACATCCTTGGGTGCTCTCTTGGCCCAAGAAGAACCAAATCATAAAGAAAGAGCCATTTACTACATCAGCAGAACATTGGTCTCTTACAAAATGAATTATTCAGTAATTGATAAGGCTTGCTTAGCAGTGGTGTTGACTTCCCAGAAGCTACGACACTACATGTTGGCTCACACTACAAGGTTGATTGCAAAGATCGATCCATTGAAATACTTACTCAGTAAAGCTACCCTCATAGGTAGACTAGCTAAATGGGTCATGCTCCTTAGTGAGTTTGATATTGTATATGTTGAGGGAAAAGCTATTAAAGGACAGGTGATTGCAGATCAATTGGATGAAGCACCTCTTATAGATCAAAAACCATTAAAGATGGAATTCCCAAATGAGTCCATTATGCTTCTCACGCATCAAACATGGACAATGTTCTTTGATGGTTCGTTCACCCAACAGGGGTCAGGAGCTGGAATTTTGTTTATCACACTACAGCAATACTCCTTACCAAAGGCATATAAAATGATTTTCCCTTGTACCAATAACACCACCGAGTATGAAGCTTTGATCAATGGACTCAAGATTGCTATTGAATGGTGAGTGGATGAACTAAAAGTCTTTGGAGACTCACAACTAGTTATCAATCAAGTCAACAATACTTATCAAACCAAAGATGAAAAGTTGGTACCCTATAAAAGGATGGTTGACAGCCTTAAGAATTATTTTGCACATGTCACTTTTGAGAAAATTCCCTGGGTGGATAACAAAGCAGCTGATGTTGTGGATACTTTGGCCTCTATGTTGCAAATGCCAGAGAATGATTTCAGACACAAGTTCCTAGTGGAGACATTATGCTACCCTTCCTATGACTCTCCTGACTCCCAGATGGTCTATTCAGTAATTGGACATGATTCATCTTGTTACCACCACATATACTCCTATCTCCATGACCAAACTATTCCTGACACATACTAGAAATGAAAAACACCATCTAATCTGCAGTGCTTCATGGTACGTCATCGTAGCAAATGACTTGTATAGATGGGGTCTAGATGGTACCCTCCTTAGGTGTCTAGAACCTGATGAGTCTAAACACGCATTATAAGAGGTACATGAAGGCATTTGTGGTTCTCACTCAAATGGTCTAACACTGGCTTGTAAGCTTATTAGAGCTTGTTATTATTGGCCTGATATGGAGAAGGAAGCTACACAGTTTGCCAAATCTTGTAAGCAATATCAACTCCATGGAAACTTGATTCATGCTTTAGCTAAGGAACTCATTCCTTTTATCATCTTTTGGCCATTTCAACAGTGGGCTTTCAACTTAGTAGGTCAGATATATCCATCTTCCTCAAGAGGAAACAAGTACATCATCATTGCTATGGATTATTTTACTAAATGGGTTGAGGCAGTGCCTCTCAGTGTAGATGATGGAAAATTTGTAGCTATGTTTATCTTAAATTACATTATTTGTAGATATGGTGTACCTTCCTCTATTATCACTAACAATGGGGGAAAGTTTAAGAATAAAGATCTGACAAATTTATGTGCTAAGTTCAAGATCATCCAACATTGGTCTTCTATTTATTACCCCCAGGGTAATGGGCAAGCTGAAGCTTCTAACAAAACAATTCTCAAGATCCTGCACTGTACGGTACACAAGTCTGGATGGGATTGGCACCTCAAGATAAATTTGACTTTATGGGCCTATCGCACCAGTATCAGAATGCCAATAGGGGTCACACCCTTTGCTTTAGTCTATGGCATAGATGTTGTACTGCCTATTGAGGTTGAGATTCCTACATTATGAGTCTCTTCGAAAGGCCTTGTTACAGATGATGACATGAGAATATCTCAGCTTCAAGAGCTTGAGTTACTGGACAAACATTAGAAGGTGGCATTCAATCATCTTAGATCATACCAAAAGAGGATATCAAGGAGCTATAATAAGAACATTAGATCAAGAGACTTCCAAACAGGTGATCTTGTCCTGAGAGAGAATCCTAAAAATCAACAACAGTGGACTCAGAAAGGGAAGTTTGAGCCAAACTGGCTTGGTCCTTATATCATTACTGCAGTATTTGGGTCTGACACTTATCAGCACTACACTACAGAAGGTGAACCACTCAAAGAGCCCATCAACGCTCTTCACCTGAAGAAATTCTACAGATAAGATATCTTCTGCATGCTCATGTACATACTTTATTCCTGAGAAAATCCTAAAAATTGTAAAATGTCCTGAAAAAATGATCATCTTAGTGAAAACCTAGCAAACAGGCGCTTTGATGTATCTATTATCCTAGTGAAAACCTGGTAAATAGGTACCTTGATAATATCAAAAATAAAAAATGAAAAATTCAAAAATACAAAAAAATCAAAAAAGAAAAAGAACAAAAATATTGAAAAATTGAAAAATAAAAAAAAAATAAAAGAGAAAAGAGAAAAATGTGCCATTGATGAAAACTTGGTAAACAGGCACCATGGTAGAAAAAATAAATTATGCCAAGATGGTGAAAACCTGGTAAACAGGCACCTCTTGTTTTGCAATACTTTATCTGTCGCAGTATGTCTTGGCTTTCTTGCAGTTGCTTTCTTGCTTCAGTTTGCTTTCCATCTTTAGTTCGCTTTCCTGCTTTAGTGTGCATTTGCTTTCAGTCATCTTCAAGATTTTTCTCGAACTCACATGGATTGAAACTGGTCATACTCGGGGCCATGTTCCTAGTCTAGGGGGAATTGTCTTATCTTTTGGAGTTCTTCTCCTCCTACATCGGTCACCAGTGGATCTCACTATGTCTGCCTACTGATGCCTTCTAGCGCTTCATCTCTTCTTGGGACTCTCTCTTTTGCATCAGTCACCAGTGGTTCTCACTGCGTCTACCTACTGATGCTTTAATTTTGTTATCGATCGTTCTTCTTGAGAATATCTTGCGATAGTCACCAGTGGTTCTCACTGATTCTGCCTACTGACGCTACATTGATGAGATTTCTCGCATTGTTCAGCTTCGATCCATTCGTTACTTTTGGGCATGGCTCCCCATTTTTGATCGCTCTTCAGTATACACTTGAGTCAGTAATCTTGTGAGTCTTGAAGGACAACTTTCTACTAGCACAAACTGGTGTTTCTCAACACATTAATCAAATAGTGTTTTTCAACACTCTCTTTGGATGCATCTGTGTTTTTCAACACACTTTGGATATCTCGCGACATAAACATCTCTCGATAGCAATCAAACACATTGCAATCACAAGCACAATGGTGTTTTTCAACACCCATAACATAGACACATTCGTAAGCCTCGAAACACGCTGGGTTATGATTGACTCTTTCATAGTATGTTGTCTATTCTTATGGATTTCATTGATATTTTCTTTGTCTACTGCTTGTTGGTGTGGTTTTGATGATCTGGAAATGTCAAATAAACAAGGTGTATGGGATAAGAGCTTCTGCATTAAGGTGGAAAAGCCTCACATCCCTCAATCTTGTTTATTTGTATGCCAAGGGGAGGTCAAAACTATCTCCTTGACTGTTATTGCTTTGTTTGTTTACTTGTAAATTGTTACTATATCATGCTGGAAACAATGTTCAAGTCACCGTGGCTTTTGTGCCTCGGTGCTTATGTTCACTTCCTATATTTTATCCAATGAAAGTCATATTCATATTCCTATGGTTGCAGCAGCACCAGTAAGGATTTTATTGACTCTGATGATCCAAAGCACCCAATGATGATAAATACGATGAGTCCAACAACCAAAGTCTGAGGATTGCATTTAGCTTAGGCTTGCATTTGCATTGTAGGCTTGCATTCACATTTTAGGCTTTCATCGTGGTTGTTTGATGATCTCTTCATTATCTTCTCATTATTTAAAAGTCCTCATCTTTCATCATGGTTCTTCTTGGCTGCATGAGTGTCTGGTCCTCATTCTCAATCTTTGTGCGTGTCCCTTTGGCTAGTATCTATTGTATATTGTGAATGCCCTGCAAGAGATGATTAGTACAATTGCATTCCATTCATTTTTAGGAAGTGCATTTCCATAAATTCATTTGCATACATATATCCATACACATGTGCATCCATTACAAGCATAACTCAAATCATACATAGCATTTATCCATCTAACATCTATCATAGCATTTTCATACATCAATAAAACACGTACATAAACATTTGCATAGTCATTCATCACATACATTTCTAATCCACACATCTAAATCATATAGGAAATCATCTCATACACATTTAAAGCAATGTGTACACATGTATAATGATGCCAAAAACTCAAGCTCGTGTATGTATGTATATATATATATATATATATATATATATATATATATATATCAATTGGTCTAAATATACAAGGGTGCTACTTGAGCACAATAGGTCAAAATGGTGGTACAATATACATCATAACCTAACCACCTGGAGGAGGTGGAGGGAGGGCGTCCCCTAATGCTATGGAGGTGGACCCTATGGAGGTGGTCCTGCTGGAGGTGGTCCCTGTGGAATAGCCTGAGCACCAGCATACTCTAAAAAAGGTAGAATCTAATCTACTACCTTAGGAACTGCAAGAGTATATGCAGCATAATAGTTGGCTACCTGTGCAGCCTCATATCAAATATCCAACTGTGCCCTGGCTAGTGCCTCTCACAACTCTCAGACCTCCTGATTCCGCTCTGATATCTGGGTATCTCTGATGAACACCTATGTATGAAGGTCATCACACTCCCTCTATGTCTGTTGCACTCTCTCTCTCTCACTCTACAGAGAGCCTCCTATAGCTGAGTCACCTGTCCTCCTGCTGGAGCGTCAGTCAGAACTGCATCGGCCATGAAGGTATCATCACCCTACTCTGCAGCTCTATCCTAGCTACCACTAGGCCCAGCATCTATATCTGATCCCATAGGCCTCACAGGGATAACAGTCTAATGTGTATGTGGATGTACCACTCTATCCTACTGCTGTAGTGGTAGTTACTGTGGCTGTTGATCCTATGGCTGCTAATCCTGATGCTACTATCCCAGAGGAGGAACCTGTTGTGCCTACTGCTATGGTGGTGGCTGCACCACCTAAGGAATCTGGCCCACTAGAGATGTGAACCTAGGAAATGGATGTGCTAATAGCTGATCTCTTTATGCAGGTGTCACACTTGCATTTGTCACTGCTTCCATGTAATCCCATCAGGATGGTGGTACCCAGGTGTCTATCATGCTACACCCCCTATCAAGCTACCTCTGCCAACCCTTCTTCATCTCATCGATGAATCGGGCATATGTGCTATACTCAAGCGATACATCCTGAGGCCTCCCGAACTAGCACAACACACGCGTAAGTAGGAAATGCTTGATCACTATGATGGTATACCCTATTAGAGGACACAAACAGAACATGTATGATAGCTCATGATGAGAATCATGCTAGACCTCAGTAGCTGCACATAGTCACCATATCACTGCAGCCATATCATCAATCTGTGCTCGCCACTGCTTAGTCTTACCCAACGTGGGCTGGGTCATCAGACTGGCGTATCTGTAAATATACACCTCTAATGGCTGCCGTGTATCATGAAAAATTGGCCTACATATGGGAAGGTGCTCCTAGACCTAGATCTGCAACACAACTACTTCTATTGCCATAGTGTGGGCACACCGATACATGACCTCGTGCGTCTCGTGATACATCTGTGCGAGTATGCACTTGCCCCATCCATATGTAACTACCAACACATCTAGCATCTTCTAGAGCATAACACCCCAGCCACACTCCAAACTGTGTTGACCACGATCTGGTACCAGATGATAGCTCAAAAATAATGCGAGAACAACTACCAAGGGGTAATCTCGGTCATATGTACGTATCAGCTCCTCCTAGGAGATAGCCCAGCCCACCACCAACTGATCTTGAAAAAATGGCTCTCAAAGCCTGCATACCATCTCTCAGCTGCATGCAATACTCCATGCAAGCTCCATGGAATGGCACTCTCAGTATCCGATATACATCCTCCAGAGTCACCGTCATCTCTCCCTATGGCAGATCAAAAGTATTTGTCTCCGAATGGAAATGCTCAACTAGGGCCCCAAGTAATATGTGATTTACCTGAATATCAGGTACATCACACAGATATGTCAATCCTAGCCCATTAATGTGGGCCCTGTCGGCATCTAATAATCTCTGCAGTAACTCACCCATGATAGGATGATGGGACCTGAAACCAATGTCTGGGAGATTGACCTGCAACACAAAAGGACAAAATTGGATCAGTACCTCAACAAAGCTGATTTTCAAAGTAAAAGACAACAAATGCAGCTATGGAACTACTCGACATACAGTTCAACTGGTTGACTCTGTGATGAAAGAAAAATATTAATTTTCAGTTTTTGCCAATTTCCCATGCGAGAAAACTCTTTTCTCATGCAAGGAAACTCTGGTTCTGCGTGAGCTTTCTATCTCGCATGAAGCAGTATGTGTTCTCGTGCGAGATCCTAGGAATCTTGCGCGGTGCACGCACGAGCACTGGTGGGGGGCCTGCGTGCAGAATCCCCAACCTGCGTGAGGAAATAGTTTAAGAGCGATCAGGCCCGGTGTGAGGAAACTGTTTCCTCACGCGAAACTTGGCAAAACATGGTTTAAATGCTAAAAAAATCTCATTAATGCTAAAGAACAATAAATTTTTTGCAGAAATATAAGATCCAGTTATGAATACTCACAGGTGCATCATACTCTATTAGTCGGTTGTGCCGTTGGGTGCACTCAAATCGATGCATACACATAGGAATGCTCTTAATGTCAGCTAGAGCTCTTTCCATCTCTAAATTCAAAAGTGAATAATGATTTGAAAATGACCCCTCCAGGCCTTATATAGCATTTGACCTAATTTTTCAAAGTGCTCCATTTTCCATGAAAATTGCACCCTTGGCTAATTGGACCATTCTGGATCCATTTTCATGAAAGAAATCAAAATCTAACACTCCTAAGAAGCTCAAAATTGTATTTTAAAAATCTCAGGACTGACGTGATTAGACGCTTGTGTAGTCAATTTTCTGCTGTTGGTTTCTTGTCAGGATTATCTCTTGTCATCATTTTCTCAGATTCTACAATATTTTTCATCAAGGTCAACTCTAGTCAAATCTAGTCAACTATGGTCAAACCTAATCAACAAGACCTCTCGATCACTCTAAATTGATTATTCTCTCTCTTGTTTTCTGCAATTTCTCGCTCTCATCACTATGATGTGTCATCTTTTGATTTCGCTCCTGAGGGGGCAGGATGATTGCATCATTGAATCTTTTCACATTATTCTCAAATCAGTCTGATCTGAATCAAAAGTGCCCATCACTAGGGGCATCTCATCACTTGGGGAATATTTAGTTTTTCGTACCGTATGGTCAAAATTGGATATTTTGTGATCTTGAATCTTTTCATCACGTCATCTATCTTGCTAGGTATCTAAGAAATCTAACTCAGATCCTCAAGGATCACGCTTCATTCTGGACACAGTCCTAAATTGATTATCTTTTGAGACAGGTATTGGGGCAATCTAACCCTGACTCCTGAAGGTTGAGCCTCATTCTGGGGACAATCTTGTGAAAGATATTAATATAACCAGTGTCTGGGCAATCTAACCCAGACATTGGGGGACTGAGCTTCATTCTGGAGATGATTCTTGAAATCTCATTGGGTATTGAAGCAATCTAACCCTAATTCCTGAAAGTTACACTTTTTTCTGAAGATGACTCTCAAAAACTCTTTAGACCATTATCTAGGAAATCTAACTTGGACCTCGGAGGGCTTACCTTCGTATTGGGGAAATCTAACCCCGATTCTAGAGATAGTTCTAGATCTTCATCAGCTCTTAGTGGACATTGAGGCAATCTAACCTTGATTCTGATCTTGACTTCAGACTATTCTTTGAATCAATGCGCTGCTCGCACATCAATTCAAAGAGGGGAAAAATGTAACACCCTAAAATTGGCACCTAATAATCCAATCAATTTTGGTGCATTTTCTTATCTTCGAAGTCTTATTGTATTAGGCAAATTCTTCTCCTAATTGACTTTAATTGACTAAGTTTCAAATGCAAAAAAACCAAATTTGCATAAATCTGACATTATATTTAATTCCTAAATTCTCAAAGTTTATTAGCTAAAAAACCCCTATGATTAATTGATTTAAATCTAAAGTCCTAAGTGCTTTTAATTAAATCAATTCCACCCCCTTTGGCTAATATACATAAAAGGAATTGAAAGGTTATTT
>MU227083.1:3830889-3850550 GCA_018584345.1 Thuja plicata
TTTAGATTAATTGCATTTTACTTCCATAGAGTAGTTGCAATTCATTCCTAGATTAGTCTCATTTGCTTTCATAGCTTAAATTGCTTCTCAATTCATGGATTAAGAGCATTTTCTCATAGACTAGTTGTATATTTCAAAAGATTAATGGCAATTCTTCTCTTTTTGCATTCTTAAAATTCTCCATGTTAGCAATGGTCAGGTTGTTGGCTCTCGTTCTGAGGGTAAAACTCAACATCCACAACTAACTAGGAGGCAACAGGTCGCCTCAATCGAATTTGCAGAACAAACAATTCATGTTTGTCTTTGTAAATTGAGCGATTGTGTAAAGACTATGTTGTGTTTGTGTTGAATTCTGAGGTTTACATTCAGCATACAACAATGTGTAAGATTTGTAAGAGTCACATGTTACTTGTGTTTGCTAATACATTTGATTAGGATTGTGTAAATGATTAGGGATTTATTAGGTGGGAGATTATGATTAATTAGTAGGCAAGAGGATTGGGTTAAGTTGGAACTATGGGTTAAGTAGCTAGGGAGTGGTTAGGTGAGGGTTAAAGTTAGGAGCCATATGCTCAAACAAAATTAAATGCAATATTTAATTCAAAGTTGGAGGAAAAAGATTAATTAAGTAAACAAGGGCATTTACATAACTAAATGAAGGGTTAAGATGCAAATTGGAATGGGATAGGATAATATTAAATAAATGTAAACTTATTTAATCAAGCATAGTGGATAAAGAGGATTCTTATTAAATAAAAGTAAATTTATTTATTTAAAGGTAGAATAAGGCTAATTTAATTAAATAAATGTGAATTTATTTAATTAGGGATAAATGTTAAGATAAAGGATTAAATAAATAATGAATATCTAATTAAATGGCTAGGATAAGGGTAATGGAAAGATTTTGGTGTCTACATTTTTCCCCTCTTTGATGTAACATTATGAAGTGATATTACATCAACGAAGATTAAAATATAGTGAATAAAGGGATAAAACTAGTGGCATGATGCCCCAGTAACTAGAGAATGAGGAAGGGATAGGACTAGTAGCATGATGCTCCAACCACTAGAAGGATGAGGAAGGATGCCGAGGAGGGATTGGTATAACCCTCAAAAGGATATGGGGGTTCGAAGAACACAAGTGTGCTCAAAAAAATGGATAGGATTATGGAAGGAAAGACAAAATAATAGAGATGATGAAGGAAGAATAGGAGAAAATCATGTTGTAATGGTATGAGAAACCTAAGTTTTATATTGTACTTGAAAATATGCAACAAGGTATGTGGAACTAAGATGACAATATGTCAAGTACATGATAAAATAGGGTTAAATATAACCATATTCCTTATGACACCATGATATGGAAGACAATGGTTCCTTATGACAATAGGATGAAAAGACAATGATAAAATACAATAAATTCTAACACATACAAGAAAAAAGAAAGCATGCACAACAAACAAAAGAAAACCAAAAATTTTCCCCTAGTCAAGTTGTAAACCTATTGATTGATTGATTAATTGATTAATGATGATTGATTGATTGAGGATGACAAAGTTAATGATAAGAAAAATGCACATCCAAAGGATTGGGAATGATACATCCCATGATGATGTTTTGATAAAAATTTTGATCAATGAATTATCAGCTAGTTTGGACCAAGAAGATGATTTGATTAAGGATTATGTACTAGATTGAAGATTGGATTGCATGGATCGGTATTGATTGCAAATGATTGGACTGATTTAGAATTTTTGGTTTATACGGATTTTTTTGGATAATTAGATTGGATAGAAAAGGATAAATTATTGGATATGATATGATTGGAGGATAAGAGGAATAAAAGAATATGATAGAATATGAGGATAAGATAGATTGACTTATAAGATAAATGGGTTGGATGGAATGGGATTGGAAGATGAATAGATTGAATAGAATGTGATTGGAAAAAAAGATAAGTGGATTAGATATAAAAGGATTGGATGAGAAGATAAATGAATTTGATATGAAAGGATTGGATGAATGAATGGGTTAGAGAGGACATGATTTGGAGATGAATGATTTGGATATATTGGGAGGAGGATAAATGAAAGGAATGAGATTAGATTGAAGGATGGATATATGCTAAATGGGGGGAATAGAATTGGATCGGAAGATAGAGTATTACATGAGAAGAGAAGAAGATAAATAGATGAAATAGCATGTAGTTAGTGGTAGTCCTAAGATCATATTACTAAGAGGGTGGTGAATCAATAGTATACCAAATAATCAAGCTTTTTGACCTCTTAAACTTAAGCCAATATTCACAAGATTAACCTAAACTACAACAAATGAAAATCATAAATATACAAATCCATAAAAAAATTTGACACACAAATTTATCTTGTGGAAACTCAAATCGGGAGAAAACCATGGTGGGAATTAATACCAACTAAATGATCCACCTTTCTAAAGTATGCCCTATGAGGAGCTTAACCTTGTTAGGAGCTTAACACTAATAGGTGCTACCCAGTTAAGGGATTTTCCTTAGACCTATTAGGACCTTTACCCTGTTAAGAGTAGCCATTTTAGAGGACTTTGAATACTTGACAAAGTGTCACATTGCTAGAGGATTTACAACAAAGATCTGTTAAGATCTACCTGGTTAAGAGATTTAACCTCTTGTAACTATTAGGGAACAATAGAAAGAATGATCTGTAAAACATCACTACCTCTACTTGATCATAGCCACTGAAGCACACAATATATTCTCAACACACTTAACTCTGCCATTTCTTGATCGCAACTCACACTTTCCAACTGCACATACCCAACACATGATCAACCCACTTAACTTTCAACTTCATCCATCATCTATTGAACTTCCACCAACTTAATCAAGCCCTAATTTTGAAATAAATTTGAATTTCAAATATCCCGCTTAGATCCAACGCACCACAAAAAAAAATTCAATGTACAAAACATACTTCCAAGAGCGCATTGGCCAATTAATGTTTTTACATACAATATTGTGTCAAGGGGTCAAACATGTTTTGACTGAAAACATACTTCCTCTAGAATCTTCTCCACATGATAGCATCGAACATTGTGATGCCAGATCATCACCTCCAATCAAGATGATAGATTACTAGATCATTATTAACTCAACTGATTCCCCCACAACCTCAACACCAATTAACAATCAAAGATTTTTCAATTGTCACTCAAGAAAACAAACATGGTAACCTGTTAACAACTCTATCCCTGCTCACCGATCACATATCTTGCATATCGGTCACTCAAATTAGTTGAGGTCACAACTATAGCATCTGAACACTATTGTACATCATATCCTGTGACCGCACTACAAGACATAAAAATATTTGAAAAGACATTAAAATCATCTATCACTTGTCATTAAGTGTTATAGAAATTTTAATTTTATACTTCAACTGATTACAAATTTCACATAAGATCACTTTAGAAATAGAGATTATGCATTAGATATCCAGAGATACACCTAAGTCTCCCATAAAGATAGCAACCACTGAAATTCCTTGCAACCCTTCATTAATCACAACTATGCTTGGAAACACACTAAGAACACAAGGTCAATAGTTGACAGCAATGACAACATAGTAACTCATCTTCCTATTGTAGACACCCTAAAATGGATAGGCTTGTGACTTTACATTAAAAACACTAATTTTCATATATTAATTAATGGTTTTTTAATCATTAATTAATCATCTATTTTCTTCTAAATCCATTCCCCAAATCATCTAATCAGATTCCCAAAATTAATTAAATAATTAATTTTATTTAATTAATTAGCTTTAATTGATTAATTACCATTAATTAATTAATTAGCTTTAATTGATTAATTACCATTAATTAATTAATTAAACTCAATTTCCTATAGTTTAAATTCAAATATTTAAACTTACTAATTAAATTCTTCCAATTAAATTAATTTCAATTAAATTAATTTAATTTCATCAAATAAAGCAATTCTTAGATTAAAAAAATTCAATTATCTCACATGTTGAAAACAATAATTAAATAAATGAATTAAATATTCATTTATCTTCAAAAAGATAACTCCAATCAGATCACATGGGTTACTCCACCTATCTCTCCACTCCACATGGGTAACTTCACCCACCTCTTCAGTTCAAAAAGGTAACTCATAATTAGCTCTTCAGTTAACCAAACTCTATCTCCTCTTTACCAATTGAAGAGGTGGAGTTTACTGATGGCTTCTCTAGTTCCTTTTAATCTCAACCATTCATCTCCCTATCTCTGGGATTGATCTCAACCGTTCCTTTCATCACCAATTCCTATATAACAAACCCTTCGTAACCATTTGAAGGATCGCAGATTTCAAGCTCTCATGCGCCATTACTATGTCAGTTTGGTTCTAGCATTCAGGCCATCTTGTGATCACACACCAGTTTCAACTAGCAAATTCTTGACACTTCTCAAGTCATAGACGCTGCCCCGCCAATATTGAGCATCAAGAACAGCGTTTCAGAAGGAGTAGAGAGAAACAATAGAAGCTTCAAGCATAGTGGGGTTTGTATTTATTTGTTTTCCTTTCTCTTTCTTGTACATTTTACTGACTACATTTCATTGTTATTCATTTTAGTGGTATTGTGTACTTGGTTTATATCATTTGTGAAACCTTTGCTACTGACCCTTGCCTTTGGAAAGCTTTGGAATCACGGATCACGAGAAGAGAGGTGTACATTTTGGTGAACCCGACATGAACAAACAACCCAAATATCTCTTGCAGACAAAGAATCGAATTGATCAACCATGGTCGTACAGTTGTAAATTTAAAAATCTGACTTTTCTTTGAATTTGTATTATTTCAGAGTTGCTGATATTTTACCGCAATCGACGAAACTGTGCCACAATCGATTGGTTTAATACCGCAATTGATTGCAGGCTTTTGCAATATTATTCTGTCATTTTCTATCTCCTTTCTTTGGGTACTTTACCACAATTGTCTGATCCATGCCATAATCATCATTATTGTACCATAGTTGCCTGATCCGTGCCGCAATTGACAACATTTCACCGCAGTTGCCAATGCTTTACTGCAATCACCAGAAATTTACCGCACTTACCAGTACTTTGCCACAATCGCAAGAAATATTGCAATATCAGATCCAAATCTTCTGTCCATCTATTTCTAAACTGACATTTTCTGGTTTTCTATGTAGGATGGGACAAACCACCAAGAATAGAGAAGGGTAAGTTTTTGTAAGCATCATTCATTATTTCAAAGTTTCATATACTCTCATTTTGCAAATAATCCTTTTTGGTACTAACATGTTTAAAACAAAGCAAACTAAAAGGAATTCATTTATCGATTTGGGTTTTAAAAAGAACAGTGCTTGCAAAACATATCACATCTCATATTTTGGATTTGGGCTTAAAATTGATGTGAGGATTAAAACTGAACAAAGGCAAAAAATATCTCAATTTGGTGCATTAAAATTCAACAAGCAATCAACACCTACTTTTGGGCTTAAAATTGAACATTGGTGCTTGTATGGTGGTGTATCTTAGTTCACACTTTAAACTTTGGAGCTTAATTGATTTACCTTGTGTCTTGAGTTTTGGGTGCACTTGCACAAACTGTTAGATTACAAACCTTTACATTTTTAGAAAGGCATGTCTAGGGAATGCGCTTCTTCCTCGGAGGATGACCTTAAACCGGTAATCCTTCCGATCGGTATATAAACAAGGTGCGAACCAAAGTTCCATCTTATCTAGCCAAGCTTGAGCGAGGTGTGTTGATGATAGTCTGGATTGGGTGAATATCCCTAAGGAGCTAGCATGGTCAACTAGGCTCTTAAGTGAGTCACGCACATACAAACCGATTAGAGAGATGCCACGGACCCTTACTACAACCTTGATTAATTAGAGGCCAACCCGTTTTACCTCCAAACAGGTACCTTATTGTAGTGCAAGGGGTTGTAGAATTTCCCCCCAAGATTCCCAACATATGTGTCGCATGGTATTTGTGTAGTGAAAGAGATATTCACTTCATAGTAACAATACTTGGAAACGGAAAAAACATGGGCACCTACGTCATGGATCTTCATGTCCTAGTAGCATGACAATTGTTGTGTGAGCTAACAGACATTCAAGTATTGGGCCTATAACATTGTATTCTGAAGCCATTGACCTAGATTAATCTAACTGTTCAATGTTAAAGACCTCGTGATAACTTTGCAACTTGAAAAAGTTGTAGAACATACATAATTTCAGTCTTCATTCTTCAAAACACAGTGTCTATTGTGCCTGTTCCTTTGATCAATTTCTGAAAATGCAAAACAAAACATCCAAACTGTCAAAATGAATCAAACGTGTTAAAGTATAGGGTTGTCAACGTCAACTGTCTTGCAAATCAGAAGCACTGTTCCTAAAATTTCAAAATTATCAAGCAGTGATACTTATCCTCTAGTCTTTTTAGACTATTCCTCATTTACCACAATTGCCCGTATTGTGCCGCAATTGAAGGAAGTTTTTCCACAGTTGACTTGTTTATTGCTGCAATCATTGTGTTTATTACCACAATTGGTGATAAACTACCGCAATTGACTATTTATTTTACCGCAATCAGTGAAGTTGTACCGCAATTGACTAGAGATACTATATTCCTATTTTGACCTAAAACTTTGAAAGAATTCTTCATTTGGTATCCAAAAGTAGTGTCTATCCCAGGAAAATGTGAAGAACATTATGGGAATCTCTAAACATTAAAGATTACCCTTTCTCTATAAAGCATGATTATTGTCAAAGACATTGTTAGTTCAAAACCTCAGACTTGAAATACCTTGATCTCATCATATCAAACATCATCATCTTTATCAAAGTGACTTTATCCAAGGCAAAGATTGGAAAATCTTATCTTTTTATTATCACCACTTTGAGATCAAGTTATATCAAAATCTATCCCTAGAATTACCCTTGTCCAAAATATAACTCGGACTTCCTTAGAAAGGATCTTCTTCATTGTTTGCTTTATATCACTTGTTTTAGTTACAAAACCTTGACCGCACTATGTCTCAAACACCTCATGGAGGACCTTACACAAGGTCTAAGGCTAGAACTCAACCTGATGAGTCATATATCAACCATTTCCCCGCTTGGGAAATAGAGCAGGAGAACGATCCCTTCATGAACACCAGTTCTGCTCTATTCATTGAACAGCCCCGTGGGGTAGCTTTTTTCCAAGATATCACAGAAGAAGAAATTGAAGATGTAGAGAAAGACACTTACTCCATGAAATTAGTTGATGTTGTTGTAGAGAGGAACCCTGAATATTACTTGGCCATGCTAATAAAGAAGGGAGTCAAACTCCCCACTGAATTCAGTGTATTGACTATATGGCTCAAAAACCCTCTCGCAGGACAAAACACTACTCAAACTCCTAAGATGCTACTTGTTGTGTCTCTAATCTTTCCACCATTGGTTTTACCCACATTGACATAGACTATATCTAATAAAACCAATGACCCGACCCAGGCCAGCACATCTTTTACTCAAGGCATGACAGGCTCGCAACTAAGTGCACCCATGGTCACTAGTATGCCTCCACCTTTGGTCTCATGGCCAGGACAATCAATCTCTCATGCTATGCCTTCCATCCCACCAAACACCAACTATTCTAAAACTATACCACTGATGCAGTCAATTCACACTAGTCTTGGGATCAACACCTCATGCCCATAGGGATCCATCTTTGTAGGAATGACTTACAGCCAAGGCCCACCCAAGGCTACATCTTTGCCCATTCTGTCACCAATCCAACCTCTACAACAACAACCCCATCTTCAGTTGCCTCAAATCCAACCTCAATGACAACAACCCCAGTTTCAACCCCAACCTCAGTAGCAGCAATACCAACCCTAGCCATATCAACCCCAGTTTCAATCACAACAACAAACACATCAAAACCCACCATGGGCTACTCATGTCCCTCCATTTACAAATCACTCAGTGGGGAATCAATATGTTCCTACTCAAGGGACACAAAGGCGCAACCTTATACCCACCACAACATAGAGGAATATCTACACACAGCAGCCTTAATATCAAATGGACATGTTAATGCAACAAATGCAAACCCTTCAAACCCAAATGATGGATATACAAAATCAGGGGAAAACTAAATCCTAAACTATAGAGGATTTATACCCATACCCCTTTGACCATTCTCTTCACATGTCTCTGTTCCCAAATCACTTCTCGATACCGAGATTTGACAAATATAGGGGCAGTACCAACCCTATTGAACATATCTGAGATTTTTTTTCTAGTTGCGTCTAAGTCACCCATGATGAGACATATCTAATGTGACTATTCCCACAAAGCTTGGCTGGACCAGCAATGGAATGGTTCTCGCATTTACCTCATGTCATTTAGTCTCTGGGTGAACTGGCTGAAAAGTTCATAGCTCTCTTCCATCATAACATCGAGTGCAAGGTTAGCATCAAGGACCTTTGCGATATCAAACAGAAGGACGGAGAGTCTTTTGTGAAATTCTTACAGAGATGGAGGAATACGAGAAACCGTATAACATATGATGTGCCCGAACAAGACTTAATAGTCATGTTTGTTGACAATCTAATTCCAGACATGTCATTCACAACAGAGTTATAGTTAGCTCCGAACTTCACACAACTCATGAAAAGAGGAGTTCATTGTGAATATAACTTAGTCAAATGAGGAATCCTTGTAGATCCCACACAAACGAATACAAATAAGAATGCAACGGACAAAGCTAAGTGGTGGAACAAAAACAAAAATGTCACTAGTGATGGTGTCATTGATGTGATAACATTCAACTACACACAACCCAAGGTGTCATTGCAAGGTGCACCTATGGCCAACCAAAAACCCATAGGGCCCACTCAACAAGCATACACCCAAAACCAACCTCCCCCTATACAAGTGGCCACTGTGTCAAATAGTCAACAATAGAATCAACGCAAACCATGGTTTCAATTCCAGCAATGAGATTTCACACCATTGGGAGAGCCAATAGAGTGAGCTTTACGCAAGTTGATACAATCAAACACTATCACTCTCCCATAAATCAGGGACTTCAAAAAAGATGTAAACAAACCAAGGTGGTATAATGACAAAGATTTATGGGAGTTTCATCGAGTGAAAGGGCACAAAATAGCTAATTGTTACCGATTGAAACATGCTATCCAAGATCTGATTGACATAGGGGTCATCAATGTGACAAATACCCAAACCAAAGGCACAACTGATCACACTATTTTCAATGATACCTTTCATGATCACAACAAGGGAAATGTCTCTGGGTCTGGTGGACAAGAAAAACAAGTTAAATATACGTATGCCAACAGTGATAATGTTATCAATTGCCTCAATCCTTCAAATAGCCATGTGGCTACAATTACTATCAAATACCAAGGTAACAATTGTGTTGTAACAACGTGTCACGCTAGAGTCATCTTGCAAGGATTACCATCCTCACCTACTGTCTCTATCAATCCTAAAGCAAACTTAGATCCACAAACAAGAATAGTGGACCAACTAAAGTGCACACCTGCCTAGATCTGCATGTTTGACCTATTATGCATATCTCCATAGCATAAAATGGACCTTGACCAAGCCCTTCAAAATGCAGCTATCCCAAGCGACATAACACCTGAGAGCTTCCAAATGATGGTAAACCATATAGCTACTAACAAACATGCCACAATCATAGACCATGATGTACTGCCGCATAAACCCCTGCATAATGATCCTCTGCACTTACTTGTCCAGGTCCACAAAAGCGCTATCCATAGGGTCCTTGTTGATGGTGGAGCTGGATTAAACATTTGTACTCTAAATTTAATCAAGCAACTGGGCTATTCAGAATCAAGCATAGATGTCACAAGGAGGATAAATATCAGAGATTATGATGAAGAGGAAAGGTCCTCTAAAGGTGTTATCATTCTACATGTTTGCATTGGTCCTGTGGTAAAAAATACTCCCTTCCAAATCTTAGACCTTGAGTTGGGAAACAACATGCTACTAGGGAGACCTTGGATACATGAAATGCAAGTTGTACCTTCGACATACCATCAATGCATCAAGTTCCCACAATAGTGAGAGGAGATCATCATAGAGGGAGATCCCAATCCTTTCCAATATTGTAATGCGGTCCAAATCAGCACTGATAACTAGTTACCATAAAACCAAGATGCAAGCATCATATCCTCTTCAGATTCAAATCCCAAGGATGTCACATGGACATCAGGAAAGATAGTCATTAACAATGACGCAAGTATTCCCTCCTCTTCAGATTCAAATCTTAAAGATATCACATAGAAAGCAGGCAAGATATCCATCACAGACAAGGGTTGTGGTGAATACACGTATGAAGAGGCTTTTACCATCATGCACATGCCTCAAAGCCCAAGAACTCATGGCATGCCACAACCTGTTATTGCAACAAAAACTCCGTAGCCTGTTCTATTTAGATGTCCACCCACAAATTTTTTCTGATGGGGAGACATAGCGGGAGAAAACCCCTTTGAACAAGACATCAATACCTGGTTATACCAAGATCCCCTAGAGACAATAAGACCACCACTACGCCTGTCAAACTATGGTAATGGTTACACAATGATACAAAGATTTGGGTACGATGGTACAATCGAGCTGGGGGCAAGACAACAAGGCATATTTGAATTGCCTCTCCCTCCAACCTAGAGAAACATGAGAGGGTTGGGCTATGGACAACAAAGCACCAGTCCAGTAATCCAAGACATTCAAGTTAACCAAGAACAAATAGCAGAGATGCACCAGGGGCACAACACAGAACATGTCTTAATAAACAACATATTAGCACGGTTGTTGCCTGCCAAAGAGGGACCACACAATCCTGAATAAACCTACACATAGCAATCGATGATAACCAAGGAAGTGAGACATCTGATGAGCATTCTATTGAGATTGAATCCCATGAGTATGAGTGGAGATCCCTTCATGACTCTAAATCGTCGATCCCATATTATTCCTCTCGGTCAGACATTATCATAAATCTAGCAGACCTATTTGACCAACTGACCATTACTGAACAAACCTTCATAGACAAGCATGTCATTTATTAGACCTTAAGTGGTGCGTCCACATCACAGTCCAATTTTGTAGGAACCATATCAGCAGTCCCTTTCAATCAACCAGAGCCAAATAGCCGTGAAAGTATTAGTCTTGTACACCCTAAGCTCATAGAGTGGGATCAACAAGGACCACCTAATTTAGATGTCTTCAAGAATGATGAGGCTATAGCTCATTTTGTGGGACTTAGGGAATGCATTCCATCAGGAGATCACAAGGCAGGCTTCTCCATTAACCTCGATAGAGCAGCATATGTCAGGGAGGAAGCTCGTCTTTCACGTCCACAAAAGAAGAAAGAACAAAAGAATATTAAAAATCTAAAAGAAGACGTATCTTCTAGCAAAAACCTCATTGATGGGCTAAAAGATGGAAAGAAGGAACTCCTCCCCTTGATAGAGGAGAAATCAGCATTATTAGCAGAAGAAATAGAGGAAGTGAACTTGGGAGATGACAAGAACCCAAAGAACATATACTTGGAAAAATCACTCACCTCGGAGGAGAGAGAACATTTCATTACTTTCTTCAAGGCAAGGATGATCAATTTTGCATGGTCCTACTGTGATATGATAGGGTTAGATCTAGAGCTATTACTACACCATCTCTTGTTGCTACCCAATGCCAAACTTGTCAAGCAGAAGCTAAGAAAGATGCATCCCCATGTTGCATTGCTAGTCAAGGCAGAGTTGAAAAATCTCATAGATGCTAAGTTCATAAGACCTATACCATATGCAGACTAGATATCTAACTTGGTACCAGTTATAAAGCATAGTGGTCAGATACGGATTTGTACAGACTTCAAGGATCTCAACATAGCTTGTCCCAAGGATGACTTTCCTTTACCCAACATAGATATGATAGTAGATCTAACTGTGGGACATCAAATGATATCACTCATGGATGAATTTTCAGGGTACAATCAAATAAGGATTGCACCAGAGGACCAACACAAAACAACTTTCACATGTCCTTGGGAAACATATTGTTGGAATGTCATGCCGTTTGGTCTAAAGAATGCCAGAGTGACATATCAAAGGGATATGACAACTATATTTCATGATCTCATCCACAAAACAATGGAATACTATGTGGACGACATACTAGCCAAGTCAATACTTCAAAAGGATCATCTACAAGTTTTGGGACCAATCTTTGACATAATGTAGGAATTCAAGGTCTGTCTAAACCCAAAAAAGTGTGCATTTGGTGTCACAGCAAGCAAATTACTGGGGTTCATAGTGTCACATAAAGGAATTGAAGTGGACCTAGCAAAGGTCAAAGCAATATTAGAAATGCCTCCACCATCAAAACTGAAACAACTAAGAGGGTTACAAGGAAGGCTCCAATCAATCAGGCGCTTCATAGCTTAGCTAGAAGACAAGTGCCACCCATTCCAACATCTATTGCACAAAGACATCAAATTCATATGGACATAGCAATGTGAACAATCATTTTATATATTCAAAGCCTACCTTCTCAAGTCTCCTATATTGGTACCACCAGTACAAGGTAGACCACTGCTTCTATATATCTCAGTGACAGAGGTAGTGTTAGGTGTACTCTTGGCACAACATGATGACATAGGAAAAGAGAGGGCCATCTACTATCTAAGTAGGACATTGGTTTGATATGAGCTAAACTATATGCCAATTGAAAAGTCATTCCTTGCAGTTGTTTTCACTTCCCAGAAGCTGAGACATTATATGTTGAGTCACCAAACAATATTGATCACACATATTGATCCTTTAAAGTATCTCCTAAGCAAAGCAGTGCTTACCAGATGGCTATAAAAGTGGGTAATGATCTTAAGTGAGTTTGACATTGAGTATGTAGACAGAAAGGCCATCAAAGGACAAGTGATCGCAGATCAACTAGCAGAGGCACCAATTCAAGACCACCAGCCTATTATTTCTGACTTTCTTGACAAATCTATCATGACACTACAATTGGCGATCGAGGTATGGTAACTTTATTTTGATGGATCATGTATGAACCATGGTGCAGGGGCAGGGATAGTTCTTATCACTCCATATCATGATACAATTCCAAAGTCTTTCAGACTTAACTTCCCATGCACCAACAACATAGTAAAATATGAAGCACTGGTCTTCAGTCTAAAGATAGCAATTCAATGGAGAATCAAGAACCTTAAAGTCTTTGGTGATTTGCAGTTGGTCATCAGTCAAGTCAACAATGATTATATGACCAAAGATGAGAAGCTCATACCATACAAAGCATAGATGGAACAACTGCGTACCAAGTTCCATTACATCTTCTTCGACCAATTCCCAAGAGCACAGAACAAAGCTCCATATGCGATGGCTACCATAGCATCATTCATTGATATGCCAGGTAACAAAACAAAATTACAATTTCTAGTGGAGCAACTCTTTGTGCCATCACATCAGGCATCTATCATGGAATCAACGTGTGTCCTTGTTGGTCTTGAATCCCCATGGTACCAAGATGTCTATAACTATCTCCAAAATAATGTCTTACCTCCCAACTTGTCCAGGAACCAGAGAAAATCCCTCATTCTCCAAGCCTCTAGGTATACCGTCCTCTCAACTACTTTATACAGATGAAGTCTAGATGGAATGTTACTATGATGTATCACTTCCATGGAATCCCATAAATCTTTGTACGAGGTACATGAAGGAATTTGTGGAACCCACGGAGGTGGCATTGGCTTATCTAAAAAGATCATCTGCATGGGATACTATTAGCCCACAATAGAGATAGATTCACACAAACATGTTCAAAGGTGTAGACAGTGTCAAATTCATGGAGACCTCATCCATGCATTGGCCCAGGAACTAAATCCTATCACATCACCATTACCATTTTCAATGTGGCGATTTGACCTAGTGGTAAAAATTACACCTTCAGCAAATGGACACAAATACATCATAGTAGCAACAGAGTACTTCACCAAGTGGGTGGAAGGAATTCCCCTCACTTACATCACTTGAAAACAAATAGCAATGTTCATACTTAACCAATTTATCTGTCGATATGGGATCCCCCAAACAATCTTGAGAGATCATAGTACACCTTTCCAGAAAAAGGATGTTGAAGACCTATGTGAATAGTTCCATATCAAACAAGGGTTCTCCTCATTTTATTACCCACAAGGGAATGGCCAAGCCAAAGCTACAAACAAGACAATCTTGAAAATCTTGAAGAAAATAGTGAACAAATCAGGGCGAGACTGGCATTTATAGCTTAGTCCCGCATTATGGGCATACATAACTAGTGTGAGAACACCTAGAGGAGCCACTCCTTTCTCTCTAGTCTATGGATCAGAGGTGGTATTACCCCTCAAACTAGAAATCCCATCCCTAAGGATATCATTGAAGAACCTGATCATAGACGAAGACTATAGAGTAGCAAGGCTCAGTGAACTAGAGTTACTAGATGAAAGAAGACAACATGTCTTTGACCACTTACAAGTTTATCAAAATCACCTTAGAAGAAACTATCATAAAAAGGTAAACCACAAACATTTGAGCTAGGAGACCTTATCCTCATGGAAAATCAGAAGAATCAAGTAGAGCAAGTCAAACCAAAAAATTTTGAGCCTAACTGGCTAGGACCATTTGTTATTATCAGCTCTACTCAGAGTGGGGCATTCATACTAGTGACACCAGAAGTAGATCAGCTCCCCAGCTACATAAACATCATGCACCTAAAGAGGTTCTACCCTTAAGGTCTCTATGGTTAAGGCACCTATCTATATATCTAGAAAATATCAAAAAAATCAAAAAATACAAAATATTACCTTGGTGAAAACCTGGCAATCAGGCGCTCTAGCGACAACAAAAAAAGCAAAAAAGCAAAAAAGTAAAGAGAAAAAAAATCTCTCTCTCAGTGAAAACCTGGAAATTAGGTGCTACTGAGTAGGTACCTTGGTGAAAACCTAGCAAACAGGCGCCAGGTGTTCAAATCTAGCTTCACCATCAATGAACTCCAAAATCTTGAGCACACTTCAAAATGCAAGACTGACTATCCCAAGCTACATCCAGAAGCACAATCCCCTCTGAGCACCAAGCACTTACCCATGGTTAATACTGGTCCACCAAACTAGGGGGTGACTCAAAACGTCCTAATAAAATCCATAAAAATAAAAAAAACTCATCAAAAAATCCTAAAAAGATCAAAAATCAAGAGAAAAAATCAATCTTCATCAAAAACATTTTAAAAAAATTGCAAAATCGCAAGCAATAAAATCAACTCGGTTATCAAGAGAGAAGAGGGCGATCACGCCCAGTCAATAAATGTCACAATCATGAGCTTTGTGAATCAGCATTGGGCTCATCTGACACATCTTTATCAATATATCATTTCAAACAACAAGCAACTGACAATCAAGCCAATCTATCAACTGTCACAATCATGAGCTTTGCGAATCAGCATTGGGCCCACCTGACACAACTTGATCACCTGCCAAAATGATCAAATCAAATCTATCAATTGTCATAATCATGAGCTTTGCGAACCAGCATGGGGCCCATTTGACACAGCTGGATCAGCTGCCAACATGATCAAAGCAATCAATCAATCCAATCCTATCAATCATCTTACATAGTGATGGATACACTCAAACCAGAAAGGTCAGTCTTATATGAGTAATCTATTATTGAAACCAGACACACTCAAGCAATCAAGCCAATCAAACCTATCCAAAGAGTCAAGCCAATCAAGAGAATCCAACTGCATCGAGTAACCATCAAAAAATGATGAATAGGTAATTCAAGTCGGTCATATGTCAGTCTATATTTCATAGTTATGTTCTTACGCTACTCCAGGATCCACCATGTGAGGAGGGTAGCTATGATAGATCATGACTTATTTTCTTTGATTGTTGTCTATTGAATGTTCACTTTGATTTCAGGGCCATGACGATTTAGGATAAATGCAGTAGGCACTGTCACTTATCTGGCAGCTGCATAGTTCCATGATCTGAGCTTAACCCTAGGAAAGAATTGGACATTCCTTCTTTTTGCTTGTTTGGTTTATAGAATCAAGAGCTCGCAACAATATTCAGATGGACTCTGAGTGCTTTGGAGTTCTATCTTGGTTTCTATGGTCTTTCCCTTTATGTTGCAAACAAGAGCTCATGATGATATCCAGATGGACTCTAGGAGCGTAGGAGTTCTATCTTGTTTGCTTGGCTTTCCCTTTCAAAAATCAAGAGCTCATAGTGTTATCCAGATGGACTTTGGATGCATAGGAGTTCTATCTTGGTTTCATTGTTTTAGATTAATTTAGAGGACAAGCAGTATCCATATGGTCAATATCTGGGTGCTTTTGGCTCTCTTTCTTTTCAAACAAGGAACATAGTTGAACCCAGATGGTCAATATTTGGGTGCATTATGGGTCTCTTTCTATTCAATCTCTCTACTCCTTTTGCTATCAAGAGGTCATGGCGGTATCCAGGTGGTATGTGATCTAGATCATTTGATGCTCTTTCAGAATATCAAAAAATATGAAAAAAGATGCAATGATGACATTTATTGGAAACATGGGCAGGGACTTGAGACATTCATCCTTTCTATCAGATCATACCTATCAAAAAAATGCAAAAAAGAACACGTTTCTATTATTTCATTCTATTAGATCAATCTCAGAGAACATCTATCAAAATAAATTCCTTCTAACTAACACATGCATTACTTAGATAATTTGTGCATAGTAGATAACATTCATTTTATTAAGTACGCCAGAAGAGAAAAAAACATAGTAGTTGCATACATGATAATCATAAAATCACATGCATCCATAAGTATCTCATATAAACATGAATTTCATTTACACCATCCTACAGGACATGTCAGTATCATAGGAAAAGTAAATCATCCATGTATGAGTCTGCATGATAGAATCATATTGCATATACATCTCATCATCTAAACCACCAAAACATGTAGAGTCATACATATAGCAAAGTAAACCATTGCACATCATATCAAAACACTAGCTGCATCTCATATAAATCACAAATATCTGAGTACAATGAATGATTGCAAGTCTAATCAAAGAAGGTAATCAACATATATATCAAAAAATATCAGTGTGTCAGGATACAAAAATGGTACTACTTAGAGTATATATAATGGAATCACTACAAAAATGGTACAAGATACATAAGTCAACAGGAGCTACCCCCACCCTCTCCAGGAGGTGGACGAGGGGGTGGCCTGTCAAAATCTATCCTATGGGAGGAACTAGGAGCTCTAACACCACTGCTCTGAGCTCACTGGGCCCTGCTAGATCTCTATGAAGCTGTGTAACTAGGCACCCTTTGTGCTGAAGGAACTGCGCCCTCATAATGATGCCTCCAATACTCAATCTCTCTCTAAGCATCATGCCCAGATCTGTAGTACCTATCAAGAACCTCCTGGTGTGAGACATCCTCTACACTATCAATAAATGAGCAAACCTCAACTGGAGCCTGTCACTCTCTAGACTCGGCCACTGTAACCTGGGCCTCTAAAGTAGTTGCACGTGCATCAAAAGGCAAGTCAGACCTTAAGGTCCTGAACCTAGTGAGTGAGGCACTCCACCTCCAAGGGATCATCATCCATGCCACCCATAGCAACATCCATGTCCCCCTCCTCTACCCTGTCTCCCAATCCCTCATCTCCTCTCTGCCTAAGAACCCAAGAATCATCAGCACTCTCTGAGCTCTCCCCTGTGCTGCTACCAGTGCTGCCACTATCCCTAAAGGAACCTATCTCTGCACTCTTCTCATTTAGAGCCTCCGCGTTTATATCCCCAATCTCAATATCAACATCCTCAATAACCACTCTATCCTCCTCTCTTGGAGCCAAAATAGCAGTTGTTCACCTACGTACTCTCTAAACCAACTGAGGTGCCTCCTCGCCAATGGCCTCCTCATCCTCCAAAATAGTGCCCAATCCAACTCGGCGAGAACTAGTCTATCCCCCACTCTTGCCACTAGTCCTAACCTCACCACAAGCACCCTCGGGACTAGGATCATCACCTCCATCATTTCCCCTACCTCATCCTTCATCTCTCCCACCATCCCTCCCTCCCCTACCCCATCCACTATCTCTCCCCCATCCCTACCTCCCTTGCCACCACCTCTCCCTCCATCACGGCCTCCCCTACCACACCGTACCCATCGGGCCCTCCTCATAATAGTCCTAGCAATAGGACATGAGACATCTGTAAGTGCAACCAGCCAATGCTACAACCAATGGGCATCATACTAGGGTGTAGTTCCTACAAAAGACAAATTCAACTATCAGTACCAGAGTAGATAAAGACATAAGTATCAAAACAAGATATGAGCAAGAATCAGAGAGTAGAAAGGAGGTACAAAAGCAATCAGAAACAAGACAAACATGGGTCTACAGTGGCAGAGCGCCAAGTCCATGCC
Organism: Thuja plicata; assembly: GCA_018584345.1. Lineage (NCBI taxonomy): Eukaryota > Viridiplantae > Streptophyta > Pinopsida > Cupressales > Cupressaceae > Thuja > Thuja plicata. Next base: position 3,849,430 of record MU227083.1, read on the forward strand.
ATAGGAAGTAAACCTAAAAAATCAGTGCAAGTAGCATCAAGTGATACTACACCACCCCAAATAGTAGAATCCCTCGACCTCCGAGAAAAGTATGCATCTTGAATCAGATACATCTTGCTTCTCTCCAAACTGGCACAACACCCTGTCACTGTTTTGAAAGTCTATCATATGAACATGATCGGTCACGTGACCAATCAAGTATCTCCACTGACGACAGAATGGGAGATGAATATCCTCTCCATCCCAGATGGGACAATCTCTATAGGGCCTCCATATAAAATAAGAAATCATATCTAACTACTACCCCCAATATGTCAAGTGACCCATATGTGTCTAAATAATGGCTCCATCATACATGAAGACATATGGCCTGGGTGATCCCACAAAACTGTATCCCACTTTTTGGCCAACTTTGACACTGAAATGAACATTCTAAAAAAAAAAATTCACTTTCGAACATATATTGTCATTAAACCATCAAGAATTTGAAGATGATGTAAACTAGTGAATTTTAGCATTTTGTTTCTAGTTTATAAATATATATTTTTTTTTTAAAATGGAATTTATTTGTATCCATTTTTCCTTCTCCTTCAAAAATTATTTTTGTGAAAAATCAGGATTTTTAAGGAGTGACACTCACTTTGATCAACATAACTTTTTTTATAAAATTGATAAGAACATAATTATTTTGAATTTAGGTTTGTAACACAAATATCTAGGGAATCCATTTGGTTTCATTCAATTTGGTTGAATATTTAATATGTTATTGAGTTATGAAGTGACATTAATTTTAATTTGGACATAGGTTCACTTTGATCGCTCTAACTCTATCTCTATATATCAAAATTCATTTATTCTTTTTTTGATAGAAAGGTAACATAAATACCTATTTCCTAGATATTTTTCATAATTTTATTTTCCTAATTTATTATTTTTCCCGAAGTGTCGAACAAAGAAGTCGCTAAATGGTCAGACAGCCTATGTTTAGTAAAAATTAAAAAGAAAAGTCTTAATAAACTCAATATATATAAAACTCATAATCATTGGAAAGCTCTCTCGGAGTACTATCATCCTATATTTGGGTTTTTCAAATAAATTTATTTGATCCCACAAAAAGTTAA
>MU227083.1:3860961-3876714 GCA_018584345.1 Thuja plicata
TATATATATATATATATATAATGATTGTTTTTAATATTTGATACTTTTTATTGTATTTAAGAATTCAATATCATATAATAAATGTTAAACCAACTTACAATAGGGTTATAAATAATGCATCCTCTATATGAATGAAAAATGAGTTACCAACAAAATGAAAATAATTCACAAATTATCTAAGAGAAAACAAAATGAGACAAAAACTAGAATTCTAATAGGAAAAAACATAATTCAATCCATGAAAAATGGATATAGAGTAAGACTGCTAAGAGCAATCCTTAAATGATTTAGAAGTTCTAAAATAAGAGATCTTATAATAGCACAAATTAAATCATACTAAATAATTATCAAATTGTCAATATATAATGAATGTATAAAATCCCAAATCCAAAAACATAGAGCTAACCATAATGAAATATCAGTTAAGCCTATCATAAAATTTCAAAGAAATATATATGTAGTAAGAATCTTTTGAAGAGGGATCAAATTTATTATATACATTTTCATATAAATATATTACAATCAAACTATTAGCTTAAATCTAAAAATCAATTGAGCATGACCTAACAAGCCCCAGTAATAACTGGGAGATTCACGAATTAAAAAATAAAAATAAAATAAAAATATATCTAAATATCAACCCTAAAAGCCCATCAAGCAATGATCTTAAATAGCAAAAAAAAAAAATTGCAAGAAAAATTCAATAGTGTAATAGACTACTAGTAGGTGACAAATACTCTGTTTATTCAGGTGAAAGCAATTATTCATCATATCCAATCATTCATTTATAGGGCTAAAAAGAGATTTGCAAAATAAAGAAGCAGCAGCAGTAGCAAAGCATGGGACTTCGAGATGGGAGCTTTGGATAGTACGTAGGAGGGGCTGGGATACATATAAAGAGACCTGCAACGGGTCGGAGTAAAGGAGACCCTCTGTTTAGCGATGTCATACAGATTATGGTAATCTTGTTGCTGGAAATTTCCGACGACGGCAGGCACACCTGCAACTGAAGCCTCATCCATATCTAACATTGCTAGACACAACAGTAATGTACCGGCCGGTCCATTTGTTTTAACGAAATTGTGTTTACCTTCGATAACATAATCTGCACCAGCCATATGAAAAGTCATATTCACTTCAGGGACATAATCAGAGTAATATATTGAATAGCACAGACCAAACCCCTTTTGAGAACCGTTAGCTCTGGGTAGTCCCAAAACAGACTCCAGAGCAGATGCCACTGCAGTGAAGGCGGCGTGCGGCAAAAGAGTGTATTGTGTTCCAGAGTCAATGATGAATCCCCCGCTTCCGTTACCTTGTATACGAAATGTTCCTTTTGGAATATTGAGAGACACGTTCCCCACGCTCATTCCATCCACAGAGAGATAATAGTAGCTATTAAGCTTGGGCAGGACTGTGTTGTTTACCATCGTGGTCGACTGCACTCCTGGGCCGCTCAACTTTACTGCGCTGCCGAAGAGAAGAGGCGTGGAGAACCTGTCAAAACTTTGAATGTCGGATCCATAATATTTGAAAGGCAGGCAGTAGGAAAATTTGGATTCCCCAACCTGTGAGATAAGCGATAATTGTCCTCGGCCAAGCCCCGCGACGCCATCGGCATAACCCGGACCATCTCCCTCAATGAAATTACTGCACCCAAACGCTACTTTACCAAAGGAATACGCAGCCCCGCTTGTATCTGCCATGATGAACGTCTCGTATGACAAGTCTCCCTGAGTGCTCATGTTTTTGGTGTATATATGAGAATACTGGCAGTCCGGGGCGCAGGTCGAGGTTCCAAGAGCAGAGCAGAGGGAAGAAGCGCAGGGGACGCGTGCGTACGTGGAGGATTCTTCCGGGTAGAAGGAATTGCCCAAGCACGATACGCAGCGATAGCACGGAAACCAAATCAGATCACTTGCCGTGTCCACTTGCCCTAGCAAAATTGTTGGTGGTGTTCCGATGCCAATGCTCACTGCATCGGTTGTGTCCCAGCGGGTCAAAGGAGCGACGGCACCACCCACTTGGGTTAGGGTTCTTCCTGATTGCACAGATTGTATCAAGGCTTCCATTCTTTTGAGCCTCACAATGGCAGGATTACTTTCCAAATTGGGGTCTCCGGCAACTGCTTCAGCACAGAGGAAAAATAAAAAGGAACAGATGGTTAGATTCACCATTCGTGTGATCAGATTACTGTCTGCCATTGAGCAACTTTTAGGCTCAGCTTTGAAAATTCGTAATACAGAAAGGCTTACTGGGCGTCCTCATTTATAAGGATAGTCTGTCTGTTAATCGGATTGTGATATTATTAGTTTTTCTTGATCCATCCGTCAGCACTGGGAGATAACGAGAAGATTGAAGCGAATGTCAAATAAAAAGGCGCTTCTTTTTTCAGGATGCAACTTGCAGAGCATTGTAAATGGTGTTTTTTATATGATAAATGTGACTCTCTCATAGTTTTTATTGTTTCAGAGAAGGTGGCGCTCGAAATGAGATACTTTAATTTTTATTTTTTTATTATTTTAATTTGGTTTTTGTTGTTTCATGAAAGGTGGCGCTTGAAAGGAGATACTTCATTTTTTTCAAATTTTGGTTGGGCGCTGTTTTTTTTTTTTGTTTTTTTACTTCTAAGTAAATTTATAGAATTGCTCAATATATAAACTTGAATTTTGACACAAGTAAACCTGTGGAATGGTCCAATATATAAGTGCTTGGTAAAATACATCAGAGGTTACGCTGTTTCTCCTCTTATTCAGTTTGGATTGTACATGTATGTCTTTTTTCATCTACACTTTTATATGCGTTGAGAGCTATTTGATAAACGATACTAGATAAAGCTTCATAAAAAATTACCAAATATATATTTAAAAGAAGATAAAATATAAAATATGAAAATAATATTTTAGACAACATTAACAATAAAAATGGAGGATGGCATGTTAGACCTATCATTATGGATGGCGTGCTAGACCGATCATTATGGAGATCAGTGAGCTTCTCAACAGCTTCCAGCACACGACTATGGGTCACACGTGCAGAGAGGGGAATTCAGTTGCCGACTCAATAGCAGCAATAGGTCTAAAACAAATCAAACTCAACAGTTGGAGGGTGGTTAGGGACTTACCTCTGGTGACTCAACAACTCATTGGGGGAGAAATGAATATTACTGTTTAAATGTGCCAGGCTGTCATATTTATTACGAATCCTTACTAGATCATGTGCTGGCGTGCTCGGGTGATTTTCGCGATTATGGAAAAGAGAACTCAAATTCCCATAAAGAATCATCATTACCTTTCGAACATGTGGAGTAAGAGCTATCCGAATCAAAGGGTTTTTTTGTTTGTCCCTAGTATTATTGCTATTAATGGCACCTGGAGATCCGTTAGATCTGGCTCTACAGAGCCCATTTTCCAAAATTTTCAAGACCAGCATTTTAAGTATAAGCTTTCCTTGGAAAGGCTTTGCGAAAACAAGTGGTTTTTTATGGCCTGCAAAAATGCTCGGCTCTTAGATTTCAAGGATATTCTAGTCCAAGAGGAGCAGACTCTTGACATGGGAGGCAATACTCTCCGCATTGAGCCTGATAAAATCGACGAGGCTTTCACTTCTGATGCATTGGTGACCCATTGCTGCAAAGAAACAGGCATATGGGGTTTCATGGAGAGAATGTAAGGTGGGGATGACGAGTGAATCTCCAAACAATTTGTCTCTTCCTGGAACAACAGGAGTGTCTCGGTTGGGGGCATCCACTTCCAGCTGAATGAAGAGGTCATAGGTAAGGCGACTGGGCTCCCTATGGTGGGGAGGAAATACAAAAAGACCAGTCGAACCCGCGACCCTACCAGCCTCAAATAGTTTTTCAAGGACGATGAGTAGCCGGAGAGAAAATAAGGGGGATTCAAGAGGGAGGTGTTGTCGGACCTCTGGCCAAAAATTTGCCTCATTGTGATGAAGTATTTCATGCTGGAAGGTAAGTTCACTGTGTTTTACCACTACAACTTATCGTTCCTGAATCATATTAGAAACAAGGATTTAATTTCCATACCTTTCTATCTTCTACACTCCATAGAGAGTAATATTCTGGATATTAAAGGCAACCCTGATAAGTCAATACATATCCTCCATCAGGGCCTCCTTCTCTACATCTATCATTTTCACAAAGCTATCTACTCGACACACCAACCCCCCCTAATTATCCAGAAGATGACCCAAGAGGAATCTCTAGCCAAAACTGAAAATCCCACCCATTCCTCCTCCTAGTCTATCCGTGTCACCCAAGAGCCTAAGCTAGCTAATAAAAAAGGGTACAACCCACAAAAAAAGTGTTAAAAAACCTCTCAATAGGAAGGAGGGTCAGGAGGAGTCTTATGTCTGTGAGTCTATGGATAACAAAGATAGGGAGGAGACTGACAACACTCCTAAGACTGATTATAGGCCCAAAAGATGAAGAATGATGGAGAGCTAGGGTAATCTAGAGGTGGACTTAAGTGGCTCGGGTTGTCGAAGGTCTAATAGAATTGCCAAGGAATAGTGTAAAACTAGGTTGATGGAAACGACCTCTAAAGAGATTTCCCTGTCTGAAAAAGACTCCCACTCCATTAAGTCCAAGAAAGGTTCCTCGGATGGCTATATGAGTCCCCCTAGGACTGGTAACACTCCTCTGCCCAACGTCCAGCAAACCATGGAAACCCCTAATAACCCTACCCCGCCCCTGAGTCCTCTTCAGGATCCCCAGGATAAGCCCCATACCGTGGCCCTGGAGGACAAAAACAAATTTAAAGGCACCCTCAAAAAGGAAGTTTTTGAATTTGGACAAGGATATTGCGAAGATTATAAAGAATATGTAGGATTTGATGAACCACTGCATGAGGACCAACAAATTTGCCCTGAAGTTCATGCATGCTTCGGCTACGACCCTCTGTCATATGCAGGAAAAGCTGGCGGGCGGCAGGCTGGAAGCAGACGAGGACAACAAATATTTGTTCTTGTTTCTGCAAGAGGAGTGGGCTAGGATGCTGCTATCTAAACAACTGGGTGAGAAGAACTAATCTCTGGTGTCCATGTGTTGGTTAATTTTGGCTGGGCTTGGCCCTCGGATTCCCTGTGTTGCGGTTCGGGTTAATGTTAGTTTTTATATTTTTTTTTGCAGCCCTGTGTGGCTTATATCTGATACTTTACATGCTACTGTTCGTTTTAAGTACTCTAGTTTAATCCTATTGATTAGTACTATGGTTTATGTTTTTGATAGGGGTAGAGTTAGATTTGGTGATTATGTTGTTAAAATGTTCTATCTGCTTTGACTAGTTCCATTAATGTGCTATTAATGTGCTACTAGTCCTTTGTTCCACGGGTCAACACCCTCTTGCTGCTTTATCTATCAAAAACAATAAAAATGGAGACATATATTTAAAAGGTTGTTATATAAGACTTAAGTTATTACTTTTTATAAAATTAGAATAATATATCGAAAGCATATTGAATACTGGATTATATGTTTTTTTTATATAGTAAACAAATATTTTTTTATTAATAGTTGTAAAGAAGTAAAATTATTTTCTTTAACATATTTAAGATTAATGAATATGATTGGAAATATAATTTAATCATTTTAATTTAGATCTTACAAACTTTAAAATGAAAAATAGTAAAAATAAATAGTCTTCTTTTTTTAAAGTTAGTTGGTGGTTTCCATTGTTTATATCATAAAATTTGAACTCTATATTAAAAGCACTTATTCTTGAATGTGTTTGGTAGAAAATAATGATAAAGTCATTATTCAATCATCTTGAAATTAACATGTGTAAATTCTACATGTAGGAATGAAGTAGAAAATTTATGTGTCCAGTTTTCAGCTTTGTACATATAAATTAAACTACATTCACCAAAATGAATATAGATTTTAAATACATTTTGTATCTACAAATAAACATCATAAAAAAATACTTTTAACATACTAATTAAAGCTCTTCACCTTATAGATGCTCTACAAATCAAATTAAAAGTTTGTTTAAAATGAAGGCAACATAGAATAAATACATCAAGTACTATACTAAGTTTGACCGATCTATAAAATTATAACCTAGAACATGAAATGATCTAAATCACATTTCATATAAAACATATTTTTTATAAGAACCAATAACAAACAATATGATACAATATCCAAATGGAAAAATAGATACCAAACCAAAGATACATTTAATGTGTGGAATGATCAATGTAGATATATATATATCTTTTATTGTGTAATGGATAAACATAATGTTCATAGAGGGTTAAGATTTGAATCTTCTAGTTCTTTCCTAACTTAACAAGTTATATAATATGCATAAGTATACATGAACTACAACTAGAATAGAAAAAAAAAAAGAAATACACATATGCTAACATGTGTTGCATAAGTATGATCGCCTTATATGTGCTAATGGAATGATGCCAATTGCCAGATTTAAATTTTGTATGTACTTATTTTTATGTACTACTAATTGTTTTGTGTGGTAGACAATATTTTTGTGGTGCATATGGAAATGTTGGTGTTGTTTCTTGCGGTAAAAAAATGACTAGAAATTGCATGCATATTGTGATGTTTAGCCAAGAGAGAGACAGAGAAAACCTCCTTGCTAGAAAAAAAGGAATAAATAAAAACTATGGGGCCAAAATGCCATAGTATAACAACATCGCAAGTAGGGAAGAAGAAGCATAACATAGAGACCCAAATCCAAACATAACAAAACAGAGGCCCTACTTTGACAAAAAGAAAGGATCATGAATAGGGTTAAAGAGACCCAACATAGAGAGATGAGACCCAACAATGTTAAAGCTCAATTTCTCAAAACACACACCCTACCCAAAAAACAACACTACAACCAAGAAGTAAATAACACCTATCTTGGAACAAGAGAGGGACACTTCTAAGGTAGAAGAAACCTAGTGAAAATAGAAGAAAGGGAAGAGTACGATCATATCAAAGCTCAATCTTTTAAAACACTCACACCCAACCTCATCCAACACCTCTATACCCATGAGGGAACAACCTACACTAAAATAAGTGACCACCATGGAATAGGGTGCTCAATATAGAGTAAGGAGAGGGAAGGGGACAAGATCATCAAATATCTTCTTGATAAAATAGTTGCACCCAACCACAATCACTAACTCCATAGCTAATAACCCACAGACCCAAGAAAGGACATCTCCATAAACACTCGAAGGAATAATAGTCTACTCTCTGAAAACCACTACTCAAAAAGATCTAACACAAGATAGAAGCAACACAATAAAAATCCCATTGATTAACATAGAAATAAAAACCCACAATTGGGTTGAAAAAAACAAAGTATCTACCACTACAATCCCAAAAAAAAATAGGAGGGAGGAAGCACCGAACAAAAAACCATAACAAAAATAGGGTAAATTAAAAAAACAAAAATATGGTATATTAAAAAAGGTAGGGAAAGAAGAAAAAACCACAACCACCATAAAACACCCCTTTTATGCCACCATCTATATGTTGAACGCTCCCCAAATTCCATTCGCCTGTACGTCGAATGTTCCTTATGGAATATTGAGATACACATTGCCCACACTTATTCCTTCAACAGAGGCATAGTAGTAGTTGTTGAGCTTATGCAAGATAGTGACATTTACCATTAGCGTCAACTACACTCCTAGGCCGCTGAGCTCTGCTGCGCTACTGAAGAGGAGAGGCATCGAGGACGAGTCCTCAGACTCCCCAATCTGTGATATAAGTGATGATTATCGTCGGCCAAGCCCCACGACGCTATCGCCATAGCCCGCTTGGAGGGAGTAAAGGAGAGAGGGATATTATTCATTCAATCACTATAAAATAAATAAATTATATGGATATAGTATATATTTTTAAATAGATTATATGTATGTTCAAAATATAATAGTTTTAATAATATTAGACATCAATTTTTGCTTAGTGCAAAGTTATGACATTATAAGTTCTGAAGTTGAGATCAAGTTCTAGGTGAAGACCATTGTTGGGTTGATATTATCGTGGGCTTCATGCCGTAGCCACACTAGCTACACTGGTACTCTAAAGCTCCATTAAGAAAATATAATTTTAGATAGATCAATATTTTCTTGAGAAAAGTTTAGTTGGTGTCATTAACAATGCTTCATGTTCCTTATAGGGAATGTTTTATGATTAATTTTTTATTAAAAATAAATCAAATCATTATTTTTGTTTTACAATCAGTGAGATAACTGATAATTATCCTCAACCAAACACCACACTGCTATTGGCATAGCCATCTTGGAGAGAGGGGGAGGAAGGGAAGGAGAGAGATACCTTATTCATCCAATCACTATAAAATAAATTAACTATACAAATATAGTATATGGAATTTCACATATACCACTTATTATATTTTTAAATAGATTATATGTATATTCGAAATGTATTGGCTCTAATAGGGCATATTGATATCAATTTTTTCTAAGTGCAAGGCTACGACATCATAAATGATGATTTTGAGATTGTGCCTTAGGTGAAGACCAATGTTGGTTTGATCTAATCACAGGCTTCGTGCCCCTACTAGGTAACCACACTTGTAGTCTAAACCTCCATTAAAATAATATAATTTTAATTAGATAAATATTTTCTTGCGAAAAGTTTAGATTATGTCACTAACAATGCTTCATATTTCTTCTAGAAAATCTTCCATGATTATATTTTTATAAAAAAATAAATCAAATTATCATTTTTGTTTCGAATTTCAAAAATAGCATTTTAAAACAAACACTAGTTTTTGTTTGTTCCTTATATTTTCCCAATAATCAATTTTGTTCGATTGTTACTCTCAATTATCTATGTTTGATAAATCAATATGGATTACACTCTAATTAAAGTCCTATCTAAGACATCTGACATCTGTCTGAGTTGTGTCATTTCATGTTTCATGGTGTTTCATGAAAACTATGTTTAAATATAGGTGTATTTATCATCAAACATGTATGTTTTTATGAGAATGTTTAAAATTAAGGAACTCATTTCCATAGTCAACTGGTGTGGTCCTTGAAGATTCCAACTAATGGATGTTAAACTTGTCATAATTAGCTTTAGAATGAAGCTATGGTGATTCATTCAAGATCTTGGTGTGTTTTTAGTCATTATTATACAATTTAGCAATGTTTGTGTCACTAAAAAATATATCATTCAAATTTAGTTGCATGTTTTGAGTACCATATTTGAAGGAAATGCAAAACAAACAAAATAAAATAGCCTACAGAAAATATTATTTCTATATATATATTATATTTAAGATTTAATTTTGTAGATATATTATTTAATAAAGTCAATATGCTAAAACACATAAATGCTTGCACTCAACAATATGATGTGAAAATTGTGAACTTACTCCTGAATATCCCATTTTAAGGAATTGCATAACAAATAAGAAAAAGCATCTAAATAATTTTTTATATAATATTTATAGTTTTTTTATATTATAAATTTATTTCTTAGACATGTTGTATAATTTGAGGATTTGAAAACATATTAGTGTTTGCTTTAAATTTTTTAAATGATTAAAATAAAGCTATAGATAACATTTATTTTTTGTAGATATATTGTCAGATAAATTAATGGTCATTTGATCGTATGCTCATCTCTTAATTGTGTTTCAAGAAAAGCATTTAATGAGACTTTTTACAAGTCGACAAGCTACAACATTTCAAATCAGCTAACTAGAAAATATTCTTCTTACGTTGAAATGTCTTGATATACAATTAGTACAACTAGGTGGAACATTTCATCTATGATGTGGAATTTATGATTACCTTAGAAATTTATATACATCGTTATTGTTTATTTTACCCATCTTGTAAGATGTTTATAATTGATTAAGCACCATTGTTTATTCTTTCTGTCTTATCGATTCATAGAGCTTATTTGACATGCAAATAGACTAGTTGTAAGGTCTTTATAGTTAAGGAAACATTCAATTTTATTCTAACAAAATCATAGGTTTCGCCTTTCGATTGTACATTACGGTAAGAAAATATGGTAGCCAATCATATTGAATTCAAGATAATATTTTTTCCTAGAGTAATCATCTTCTATTTGAAAACAAGCACAAAATTCTTATATACACTTAATTAATTTCATATTTTTGTAAATTTCAAACATTTAAATTGATGATATTAAAGGAGAAAATCTGAGGCTACCAACATGGCTGGTTGTTCACATGTTAGTACTAAAGATGAAGACCCGTTTATCACTGTAATATGCAATTCATAATAGTTCTTTTTAATAAAAACATCTTCATATTTCATTTTATATACTTCTAATAATATTTAGTTTGAATCTTCAAATAATTGATTGGACTTTTACAAGCATTGATCATCATAATAACTATGATTTATAATGGTTAGCAAAATTATCTAAATTTTGATCGGTATCAATTATAAATGTAAAATCTAACTATCTTTTTTAATGATATTTCCTTCAAACGTCCTCATGTCTACCACATCCAGGCTTCTTTGCTAGCGAGTGGGGATCACCTTTTATGACCATACTTCTTTATTTGAAAGCATTCCTATATTGATAGCCTGCTGATGTTTTTACCTTTTTAATTTTCTTCGTGTTTCTGACAACTTTCTTGATAGCCCGGTGGTTCTTGGACAATTCTTCTGTTTTAACCTTTATATAGTTTTGTTTAGACAGAGATACCAGAATCTAGTTGAGGCATATTCCCGAATCAATCTACACAAACTAGATGCTTTGAATTGAAGGCCAACTGTTGTATGATTTTCAATTAAGAGAAGTTGAAGAGATATCGGAGTTTATTCCAATTTGTCGTTCTGAGAGGAAGCGGGATTTGCTTGTTGATTAAAAGAATTGCAAATTTTATTCATTTAACAATACGTTCTTCTTATCACTAGACGGCAACTTACACAAAACTTCAGTTGTAATTACAAACCTTAGATCTTATCAAAGTTGAAGTATTTTAAAGTATGCAAAATTATGCTTTCTCACTCGACTTAATTTTATTTTTTATAATATTTATGGTTGTTGTGAATGCACATATTTGCACTCTATATTTTCTATCAACATTTGAATTATATTTTTAATATTTGGGAAAGATGTTAAATGTTGTTTGCAAAACAATGTTAAAAAATAGTATTGAAACACAAATAAATATTTAGAAAATTATGCATAATAAATACTTATGGTAATAATAATAAAAATGAATATTTAGCTTATATTTAGAATATTTGATACAATTATTTCTTTTAGTGTTATCTTTAAAGTTACATAAGAATGTAATTAATGTACATTCTTCAATATATTAATCTAGTAAAAAATAAACATTTTCAAGTTACATGTTACATGTTGTGGATTATTGTTATTAAAAGTTGAGAAGAATAATATAATTCTAACACAACTAACCAATGTATAAAGGGAATATGAGTACAACCATATGTGCTCAAATATTTAGAGAGAAAGCTAAAACAAGGGTTTAAGACATGCAAACTAAGTTGCTATAATATTGGTAAGATACTATTAGGTTTATATTGAAATTAGCAGAGGTCAATATATAAATGTATAATTTTAAAATACTACTTATTTTAATTAATTATCGGTTTTGTCTTTTGTTTATTGTATATTTATTCTGCCTTATTTTTTATAGTCTATTAGTTAGGGGTGATTCTTGGATTTCTAATTGAGAACCTCATCTAGTCTCCATTTCATGTGTTAAATCCTCAAATCATATTTAATTTTGATGAGATATGATATACATATTATTCTACAAAATGATTAGATTTTAAAACATTTAATTATATCTAATTCCAAAATCTTTCCAAACCAACTACAATTCTATTTTCAAACCAACTACAATTCTAAATCCTATGGTAATCAATATTTGATTTTTTAAAAATATATCAAATATAATTTATAATAAAAGAGTTTTATAGATACTTCGTGAATCTTTTGGCTGAAATTGTGGTATTAGGAAACTGTGTGAAATAATTGATTTTCGAAAACTCAGGTGGATTGTAAAACTTAAATGACCTTGACCTGTGATAACTATATAATTTTTTAATTGCTTTATACTGGGTATTAAGAAATCACTTCTAGGATTATGAAGCTTTAAAATATTACAATACTATGTAATAAAAGAATATACAGTCTGATGGAATCTGGGGTGTCTAGACAGTATAACATTTTTCTTTGCCCCAATTTGGCAGTTAAGCAGTAGGATAGTGGAATTAATTTTCCTTATCGTATATAGTTTGAAGTTCAATTCAGTATAGTATGGAGAAGGGATACAAATAGTGATGCAGTTGGTTTGAAGCCTAGCGTAGCCTTTTGGTTTAAATTTAGGCCGCTTGGATTCAAATATGAAACGCCTTCCACATAATACTTATACTACTCAATAATAGACAAATACTTGCAATATCTTGCCTCTCACACTTTTTAATGTCTTAACATTTTTCGCCGTTTCTTCCACGAAGATCACTGTACGCTTTTGATCATTTCATCTCTTATCACGTGTCCCAACACGAAGCCCACTTTCGACCTACTTTCACAATTCATCATCTTTACTTTCATTATCTCCGACTGTGACCCAATTCCATTGCGTCTACTTCTTCCACCGGGATTAAAACAAACATTAGATTGGCGGGAAAATCTTAGAAAGAAGACCCACGAAAGATTCCATGCCTGGCTGGAAAACTTTAAGAGTGGCCGACCAAGTCAGACTATAGACCAACTCCAACGTTTTTTTTTTCTCTCGCTCCGCGCCGCTTTACTCTTTATTCTCTCTTTCTTCGTCATTTCGCTACCTTTCTAGATGCCTACCATTGTTGGCTGACAGAATAATAGTGGAAGCAAGAGTAAGGCGTTATAAGACAGACAATGTCTAGTCGTTCATACTTCTAACTTAAACCTCTTTATCATTCGCCGTGTTTTTCCTTCTTTCTTCGTCATTTCGCAGAAGTTAAACCCACAGCGTAATCCTATTTTTCTTCTCTTTAGTCCGATTCACATTGCTCTTCCCTTTCAGTATAAATCCATTTTCGGACGTGTATAACATTTTCATGCTCATCTGGCCTTCATAATGGTTTGTTTTTTTATCATCCAACCTTAACAAATTTAACGGACATGAGTCATCTATCCTTGCTTTCATCATTAGTTGTCTAGCTTACGAAACGGAGACCGTTGGAAAATATATTGGACGATTTGAAAGTGTATCATCTTATATTTGTTCTCCCTTCTATATTTGACATGTTGGCGAAGCAATTATACTCACAATGAGATCTCTCTTCACTATCAGTGCGTGTTTTTGGTGTGATGATCAAATCTACGTGGTATCAGAATGCAGGTCATTGGTTCAAGACCCTTCGTCTATGTAAGTTATGTTTATCAACATAGTACGTAGTGGGTGCAAATCCCACATGATAAAGGGTTGTATCCATGAAATCCCTACCACGACATGCTTCTTCTTTGTACAAATTCTCTATATGGTAATGTGTAGTTGAAATCTTACCAATTGATGTTTTCTCACCTGTTCAACAATATCAAATCGCGAATGACTCCACCATCTTACTTTCTTCTGTTTTTCTTCTACGCGGTTTCGTATTCAAATATACCCCTTGACTCATTTCTTCAGCACATCTCTTTATGCTTTTGGTAATTTCTTAATATAAGTGCCCAAGATTTTCACGTCCCACAACACGAAGCCTACCTTCATCTGGTTGTGACTGATTTCCTTTCATTGTTTCTAATTTTTCAATTCAGTCTGCTTCCATGGCATCATGTAGTTCTACAAACGCCTCTCAATTTTCAGTTTAATCTGCGTTCATGGCATCGACTTCTGCAGGCCGTAAAAGAAAGATTGAGGGCGCCATTTGATGGAGTTGCACCATCTGCATCGACTTCTGCCTCAAAACAAACCCAAAAGCTGTGTTACGATGTATTCCTCAACCATCGTGGACCAGACGTCAAATACACCTTGGCTAGCATTCTCTATGGTATCCTTACTGATATGTCCCTCTCTGTCTTTTTGGATTCACGAGAATTGATATATGGTGATTTCTTGCCCAGAACAATCGAAGCAGCAATGGCCAGCACTTTGCTTCATATTGGTATTTTTACCAAGGGCTATGCAGATTCACCTTGGTGTTTGGCAGAGCTCACATTTATGCTTAATTCTGGGGCAAGAATTATCCCGATTTTCTACCATGTAGATCCCAGTGATCTCAGACGGGTAGATAAAGGAGAAGGGATATATGCTCAGGCCTTTAAAGATCATGAGTAGAAGGGTAGATACAGCCTGGAACAACTTCAGGAGTGGAAGAGCGCACTTCACAATATCTCATTTTATAGTGGCCAAATAATCAAAACTGATGCGTAAGTACAAAATATTCGGCCTCTATGTCTTGAAAAGTATAGTTTTTTTCCTTTCCTTAATTATTTGTTTGATTTTTGACATAATCAGCCGATAATATTATTGATTTTTCACTGTTTTTTTTCCTTTTTCAGAGACGAAATGAGGCTGCTGAAGAATATTGTGAGTTGCATTTTCAATGAAATAAATCACAAGGTGCCTTTAATAGTTGCAGAACATCCAGTTGGTCTCGAAGAAATAGTGGAAGTTTTTAGGGTAAGTATACTTCAAAATACCTATAGCAATCAGGATGTTCAAATTGTAGGAATTTGGGGTATGGGTGGTTCCGGTAAAACCACTCTCGCCAAAAAAAAATGTACAATGAAATATCTGTTAGGAAAGCTACTTGCGGAAACGCCTTCCAAATGTCAATTTACAGGGGAAAAGGATCAAATCTACTGAGATGCATCGGAAAAATAAGAACAGAGAAAAATAAAGCCACACACAAGATAAAACACATGAGACAAAGATTTACGTGGAAAACCCTTACGGGAAAAAACCCACCACCGAAAAACCCCTCGAGCAACTTTGTATTACACTAAACAAATTTACATACAATGCACTCCGGATTTTTCGTACAGGCTCACAGGCTCAGATTGTGTTACAATCAACCTGATATTAGAACCATACACATTCTTCACGAATCTTGCAGCCATTTATACACACTGTAATTCGTTACAGAATTCGGTGCAGATGACCGTTACACCAACTCCTCCTTCACTGTACGGTGAGATTGCCTCCGTCGTACGGTGGTCTGTCCATACTGTGGGACACATCCTCTGGCGGTTGCATAGGCACCTTCTCCTCACCGCACGGTGTCTCTTCCGTACGGTTCACCTTCCATACAGTCCATTTCTACCGTACATGCCTCCTCCCTTCTTTACCGCAAAAAAATATTATTTCCACCGTACAGTGGTCTTGCCGTACGGTGCGGTAGGAGTGAAAATAGGCGAAGGGAAAACCTATCGTACGGTGCCGTACGGTTGACTCCGTACGGTGCAGTGCGTACGAGGAAAAAAGACTTAACAATCTCCCACTTGACGAGGTACGCACTGGCATCTCCAAAACACAGAAAAACATGGACTCTAAAGCCCATCAATGTTGATATACCTCTCGAATACAAAACCATCAGGTACTAGAATTTACTATGTGCACCATTAACATACTTGCATAAATAGTCTCATCTCGATCATGGACGTCCACACTTTCTACCATGCCATTGCCACTGGACACACACATAGAAGCTATCCACTGAAAAAACCATACAGTCTATCTCCCAGAAAACCATCATTCCATCTCCCAAAGCACAAAACTCTCGTTCCAAAGGCTTATC
>MU227083.1:3879976-3947305 GCA_018584345.1 Thuja plicata
CCTACTCTTATATACTAAGTACGATCTAGAAAAGTAATACTACCTATGCATGTGGGATAATAAAATATACTCACGGGATGACTTACAAAGCATATGCGTCCAACAACACTACACTAACCAAATAAACCTAAGGAACACACAAGTTCCTAACATATTGGCAGTCACAATTGCATAAGATAACAAGAATATTGTATGTTGATATCAAGGAGAGGCTCAAAATAAGTTATGAGACTCTAGACGATGAAGAAAAGCAGATGTTCCTCGATACCGCATGTTTTTTCATTGGAGAAGACATTAACTTGGCCATTGAAGTATGGAATGGCTTGGGGTGGAGTGCTCTAAGAAATTGGGAAACCCTACTGCATAAATGTTTGGTTGAACTTGATAATAAATCTCTTATAAGAATACATGACCACTTAAGAGATTTGGGAAGAGACATTGCAAATAAGAAATCATCTGATCACATTTGGTTTTCTCAATGAGATATTAATATTCAAAAATGAAAAAAAAAGGTGAAATTCTTTCTTTTATTACTTCATTATAATAAAATGGAATTAATCAATAGTTTTATTATTTTTATTATATCACTAATCAATACAAAGAAAATCATTTTATTACAGAAAAATGTTTTAATCCACGAAATTTAATCCTTTAACAGGTAAATAATTATCTAAGAATCTTCAAATTAGTTTAGATCTATTTTACAATAAAACAATGTTTAAAAACTAAGCAATTTAAGATGTATGAGAAGATATATGCAAATTTATTTTGATATATGTGGTGATTGTATTAACTCTTTTATTTTATAATTTTCTCCCTGTAGAGAAGAATGGAAATACAAGGAGTAATCACAGGTTCAAATAAATTGGAGTGGACTTATGGTGAGCTATGTTTGCCCATGTCATTTGTTTCTCTATTTCTAATAGTTCTAATTGTCTGTACAAGTCTACAGCCTTATATTGTTTATTATTTGATTTTATTAATATTTTATGTTATTTATATTCAGCCAATAATGGTTGAAAAAACTTCTTACATTGACGAGTACAACACAAATGAGGCAATTTGGTCACTCGCATGCTCTTCTGATGGTCTACAACTTTTGGAGATTAGTGGAAATTATTTTAATCAAGTAAGAAGTCTAGCATCACTAGAGTTGGTTTGGTTTCGCTGGTTTGAAATTGGGCAGCAAAATCTTCCAGCAGAACTTTCAGCGAAAAATTGGAGAGTTTTAGAACTCTATGAAAGATGGGATGGAGAACATCACTTGAAAGAGTTGTGGGGGAAGACTGACGGTGAGGTAAGTAATGTTCATTTTACCAGTTTCAAATCTGTATTTCAATCGTTTTATAATTGTTATATGACTGGCGTATCGTGCTCGGAAATGTGCTGCAGGTCCCTGTGCAGTTAAGCCAGTTGATTATTTCTTATTGCCACAAATTTGAAGGTTTTCCAAAATCAATAGGGCAGCTCATTCATTTGAAAAAGATAGTGGTTATCTCGGGCCACACTGTTAGGAGCCTGCCAGATGAATTTTGCCTTCTCCGATCTCTGGAACACCTGGTGTTAATTAAGTGTAGAATGGAGCACCTACCGAGTAACTTCGGCAATTTGAGCGATCTGCGGCATCTAAATATGCGAAACAGCCAAAGGTTGAGGAAGCTGCCAATTTCTTTCAAACACCTGAAACTCCTGGAAAATCTCAATTTACAGCAGTGTGATCAACTCACATTCACGTCAGAGGACTTAAACTTCCTGGAAAAAATAACAAAGCTGGAGTATTTGGACCTTTCTTACTGTGATCAGTTGGAGGAGTTTCCTACTCCTAGTCACGTCACAAATCAGGCGTCCTTGAGATATCTCTGTTTCGAAGGTACCAGGTTAAGGAAACTGCCAGAAGACATAGGTCTACTCAGCAGGCTGACAGTGATAAGGATAGAGAGCGCGCGGTTGACAAGCTTGCCGACCTCCCTTGGAGATTTGTCTTGCTTGACGAATCTTCAAATTAGTAAATGTCCTCAGCTGGAACGTCTATCTGATTCGCTTGGAGATTTGTCTTCCTTGACAAGTCTTGAAATTAGAGGTTGTCCTCAGTTGGAACGTCTACCTGACTCTCTTGGAGACTTGTCTTCCTTGATAAGTTTTGAAATTAGAGGTTGTCTTAAGCTGGAACGTGAAGGAGTGAAATCTCTACCAAAATCAATTAGACATCTGAATAATCTTAAAGAACTGAGAATATTCGATTGTCCAATTAGCGAATTGGATATCGGGGGAGCGTCATTGCCCTGTGGACCGAGTAGCCTGAAGAAGATAGATCTATTCCACACACAAGTGTGCAGAATTTCATTTTCAGAAGCTTGTTGTCACCACCTGGAGAAACTCTGCGTTAAGGAAAATCATCATTTAAAGGAGATTGAAGCACTGCCAAGGACCCTAAAGTCGGTATGTTTGGAAAACTGCGAATTGCTGAAGAGCATTCCGAGTTTCGCTGGATTCACTTCTCTCGTAAAATTTCATCTTAGTGGTTGCAACGGAATCGAAAAACACAAAGGCCTGGAAAATTGCAGAAGATTGCAAGAATTGACTGCTGAGGCCTGCTGGGAGGTGCCGGGTATAGAAAGCTTGGAAGACATGCTGAGTTTGATGTGGCTGAAACTCAGAGGAAATGAGGAATGAGTTATTGAACGTTGTATTCAAAGGATACAGGTAATAATAGTTTCTAGGACTTAACATTTCTTGTTGTTTTCCTCTAATTGCGCATTTACTTAAAGTTGTGAAAGGAATTTGCGGAAATGGCCAGATGAAGAAACAATAATTTGCGCACGGGCAGTCCATGATGCGGCCTCAAATGTACACTCCTTACTCTCATCGAGTCTGGTGATCATTGACTCCATCTCCAACCAGAATAGTAATTACCGCCGAGAATTGGTGCCGAAGAGTATTTCCAAAGTTGATGCCTTAATGTTGTGTCTCATTATAAATTGTACTTCTTCACAAATGACACTAGAGATTAGAGTAGAAAGAATAGATTACATTCTATGTGAATTTAATGTGAAGGTTGAAAAGGGTAGATGGGCATGGATAGGTTCCTTCACACAACGTTCCAGAGGCTTCATTTCAAATAGGCTCTCAATATCTTGGTCCAAAGAAGAGGTGGGAGAAGTAGAGAAAGGTTTGCTTGTGAGAGGGAAAGAGCACACAAGAGTGGAGGCCGCTCACAACTTATTGCGGCTTTTGCAATGTTAAATAATGTTATTGCGCCGCTGTATTTC
The DNA here is from genome assembly GCA_018584345.1 of Thuja plicata. Lineage (NCBI taxonomy): Eukaryota > Viridiplantae > Streptophyta > Pinopsida > Cupressales > Cupressaceae > Thuja > Thuja plicata. The sequence goes on from MU227083.1 coordinate 3,883,246, forward strand.
CCAGCCAATTATTCAGTTATAATGATGTAAATTGATAAATGTGTTTAGTAGAAAGTTTATATTATGGGTTAAAATTGAGCTCAAGGAATATTTTTTTGTTAGATTGAATTGTGTGTGTGTTAGGAAATTTAGATTTAGAAAGTATAAGTATGAATCTAACAATTAAAAATTAGGAGATTAGCATATGTTATTTTATGAATAAAATTTATATATGATTATTTCATGTAGATTAACTAATTATTTTATTGTACTACATTTGAACCAATATAAATAGAGGAAGGAGAAAAAAATAAGAATTTTCAAAATAGAAATAATAAGAAAATTTTAAACATCAACTATTGCAAATTTTTTTTGACATAGATATCTTTGAATATCCCGTCTATTTGCCTTAAATTTCCATTAATTTAAGAGGTTAGGGGACACCTTCTTCTTATTCATTATGTTCATTTTGGCACATTGCAAGGAGTGCATTCAAGTCTCCATACTCCAATATTTTCTACGTTCTCAACTTTGTATGAACATTGAGAGATCTCTGGAAGGGTTTGATCATCTCTATGTTTCATTTGGTCTGCAAGTTATCATCTTTGTTTTTGTTGTGGAGATTTGTTTTGATACATATGTAGTTTCTCAAACTTTAGAATCTTAAATCATTATGTTTACAAGTATATTTTGAGAAGAATAGTTTTAAGGTCTCTATCATCAAAAGCTGAAATGGTTGTAATTTTTTCTTCTTTATTATTAATAGGAATTTTTTTTTGTTTGAACGGTTCTTTCTCCTTTGTCTAGAAGGAATCTATGATTTTTTAATAATGTTTTAATCTGTCAATATATTTTGTTCTGTAAGGGTTTGTTTTCCATCGAGAATGTTTTTAAGTTTTATGTCATACCAAGCTAAAATTCAAGGATAGATGCATTGGGGCTTTTTTTCTCCCCAATTAGTTGGAGATTTTGTCCTGCATTCATTCTTGAGATTCAATTTATGTAGCAACTTCTATCTTTCTCATTGAATTATAGGATTTTATTTCATTTTTGTTAATGGCATTCTAGACTTTGTATGAATGTTTGACGTTTCTTGAAGGGTTTGTTTACGACCATGTTTTGTTAATTCGGTGTGTTTTGGTTTCTATTTTTATCGGTGAGGTTTGTTTTGAGACATATGGAGTTTTTGAGACTTCGCAAGCTTGAATCAATATGATTATAGGTACACTTTTAGAAGAATAGTTTGAAGGTCTCTATCATCAAAAGCTGAAATTTAAAGTATAATATTTTATGTCACATCTAGAAGGAATAGGTTTAAGATCTATGACATTCAGAACTAGAATACAAAATTTCTTGCACCAATTTCTATTTTTTTTAATATCTAAATTTATTAGTATGTTTTGTTTTGTAAGGGTTTGTGTTTCCCAAGAGAATGGTTTAAAGGTGTATATCATTTAGAGCTAAAACAATTTTGGTTTTGGACAAGAAAGTTGGACAAAGTAGTTTTGTAGAGTTATTTGTTGTATGTGAAAGCAAATATCTATGTAAACATTTTTTTCTCCCTAAAAAGGTAGGCCAGATGCATTGGATATATTTTTTTTGTCTTATTTGGTGGAGTTTTTATCTTGTGTTGGTCCTAGAGCTTTATTTTAAGCAGAAATTTTCATCTTGGTCATATTTTATTTTTAATTGGTTATAACTTTGATATTGATTAATGCTTTTGAAATGCAAGTGTTCTCTAAATCACTTGATTGTGTCTTTGAATAGATGGAAAACAATAAGAATAGATTTATGCTTAGAGACTATATATGCTCCAAATTATAAATTTATGGAAGAAATTCAAGGGCAAGTGGGACATAACTTTCCTGTATAATAGATTCTGAGTGAAAACAATTTAGAGTTTATTGATTGATAGAACATGATTTAAATTGAAAAATAGATGGATATGTGCTTGTTTTAAACATTTAAAGTAACTTATTGTTAAGTATTACTTTTGACAAGGATATGAGAAGTTGTTCTTCGTAAGATATATTTCTTGCATGTGTAAATTATTGTGTCTTTGGTCGCATATCAAATCTAATCATGGTCTACTATTAAAAATATTTATATATTTTCTCTTTCAATGAACAAAATAGGAAGTTCTTAGTTGCAATCCCAAAGAAAGGCTTAAACAAGAAAGAACTAGAATGAATCAAAAAAATCAAGAGTGTCTAAACAATTGAATATGAGAAAATGCACATTTCAATGATGGACATAATCTCCCCAATAATCGTCTTTTGAAATATTGTTCTTAACTTCAATTATAATATATTTTCTAAATTCTTTCTATTGCCATGAGAACCTATTTTTTAATATGAACCTGCAATTTTGATGCTATTAACCCAACAATTTAACATTTCAAATTTCGACTATAAATTTTAATCATTATACTTGCAACAAATAAAGTTATTGTGTTCTTTTGATGCATTTGTAATTAAGGTTGTGTTGCTCTGTTTTACAAACATAGCCTAAAAAATTTCAAATAAAGCTTTATTGTCCTTTCTCTTAACTCATTGGTATGTGTGCATCCTAAATCCTCTGGCATCCCGACCTTGTAAACTCCATGAGTTTCGATCACCTAGTGCATTGTTGGATAGTCACGCCCCTTAAGACAAAGCATGTAGAGGTGGTCAAGATAACATATAAAGATGATGTCTAACAAAAAGCCTTCTCGATGGGCTTTGTAAATTGCAAAAATTGCTAAAGCTCTCAATAACTCAATGAGTAGATAAGTGGCCACTTATGAGTTTGTTAAAAGGTGATGATATTGAAACAAATGCGTAATGAAAGGAAACGGGTTTTCGGTCATTTCAAGAAGTTGTTAAAAGTATTCAAAAACCCAGACACGTAACATGCAATACTAAGTTGGCGGTCATGTATGAAAGTTTTGAAAGTTTCTTCAAAACCCCATGTAGGGGTGAATGATATTCATTGGGCCTTTTTAAAACTTTTGAAAGTCTCCCCAAAATCCGATAGAAGAGGAATAGTCCATATCGGACTTTTCAAAAGCTTTTGCAAGTTTCTTAAGAAGCCGATAGAACTTTATTGTTTATCGGTAATATTGCAAATTTGTCCAATTGTTAAGAACGCCGATAAGAAGCAATGCTCAGTTAAGGGCGAAATAAATGGAAAATGCTTTTCAGAAGCTTCAGGAAGTTGTGGAAGTTGTTCAAATCTCCGAAAGAATGTTAAGGAAATTCGACATGCAGGGAAGAGCGATGATTTGGTTGAGACTTGAGTTCAAACGTTTCTTTGAATATCGATAATCTGCAATAAGTCTCCATACTCATTTGTCATCGGCTGATTAACAAAGTTTCCTAAGTTGTCCAAACTACCGATAAGCTTATGTTTGGTAGCACGTTTTAATAGATGGCAACGTGTTTAACACATAAGAAAGAAAGATAGATCGACATCTTTCAAAAGTTTTCAAACATATTAAAAACTCTGATGGATGAATTGGAGGGTGGTAACGTGTATAAAAGATGGCAACATGTATGGGAAGATGTTGACACGCCAAAAAAAACAGTTACATAATCGCCTCCTCCACTTTCTTTCCTTATAATCACGTTGGCTGCCATTCTTGAAGATTCAGAAGCCCAAGCAATCACAGCAGTGTATCGGCATGTTCACAGAAAGATGGCTGAGCGCATTATTGGTATTGCACGAATGTTATTCCATGGCGCCTCGCTGATTCCCCTCAGCCCGTGCTTGGCCAAGACACAAGCATGTAGTAAATGTAATATGCGAACGCAAGGAATGAGCTCATTCTTCTTGTTTGGATTCAGTTGAAGACATACGCGAAGCATATGGGCATGGAGATTCCACGGAAGGAGATTTTTGTCAGACATTCTAGTTAAGGGCGCCATGATTGTATGCATCCTCCAGCCCGCATTAAATTGGAAGCTTCTAACCTGCGTACGGATACTCCTGAAAAAAGTAGAAACATGGACAAAGCTCCAGAGTGTTTGAAAGAGCATATATCATCAGGTAGCCTTGCCTTGGAGGCCATTTTGACAATGTTTATTATGTTTTTGGAGTGCTCACGAGCTAATAAAAAACCCATATTTGTAAGTAACGATGTACAGATTATTTGAAGTCATTTAGCAGCAAAGAAAGTGATATTGTTGTGTGTGATTTTAAGTCTTTGTTGAGAAGGCACAATGAAAAAGTGGGGGATTTGAAAACGTGTATGGGCATCTATCAAAGCCACAATTTTCATCAAATGTTACAGTTGTAACTATCAAATCGAACATGGGTGCAAAATGCAAGTATGGAAATCAAGTTGTTTGAAGTCAAGTCTTAGAAGAATGAGGATTGTAATGACCATAAACTATGCACAAGTTGAAAATTTTCTGAAAATTCTGTAAAATATCCCAGAAAATACAATTCGTAGAGGTGTAGCATGGGATGTAAACCAATTTTTGGCCTTTTGTAATATCGTGAGTCCAGGATATCGAAAAGGTGAATTTGTTGAAATTAAAGACTTTAGAAGCTGTCAAACAAAATCTAATTTTTGTAGCGCAAGAATTGGAATGATTCTCCAAATATTGTGAATTGAAAAATCAATGGGTTTAAGTACTCATGGTGGTATTAGGGTTTCCCAAGAAAGAGATGAGGAAACGTTTGAAAAGGAAAAAAAAACTTAATAAAGCAGTAAAGTAAAAGGGGATTGAAAGTGATGAACTAGGGTAAAGACATAAATAATTTAATGGGAAAGATGATCAAATACTTTGGAGAGTATTTATTTGCTTGGATGGGAATTATTTAGTTTGTTAAAAGTGAAGGCACGATAATATGACTTAAGCTCCAGTGTGTTTAAAGTCTTTTGAAGTGATTCGAGTTGCAACCGTGCTCGGGTGAACGTGCATGCAAAAATGCGAATCAAAGACCATGCACATTGAATGTTTCACAAAGTGCGCCAAAAATCCATGGGTAGCGGTTTATATACCAATGAATTTGTTGAGTCGGATTCACCTTTAGAAAGGAGACCGCTAGCTTTTTCTGACATTGACTAAAAGTTTAGTGTGATTTTTCAGTGCAATACCGATTACACGGTGTATATGCATAGCAATTCGATAGCCTTACCTTCCTCCGAAAGAAATGATGCTGCATACGTTCAAATTAAATGTCTTTTTGTATGCAACTAAAATGTCCTTTTGACCATCTCTCAGTATCGAACAATTTTCCTAGAAGTACTAAAGATGAAGTTCTGAAAAAATGTGTAAAGGCAGTAATGCCAGTTTCAAACATGAACACATCACAAAGGATAGGAGAGTCCGGTCATATGTTGTAGTGTTCCTGTAAACATCCATGCAAATGTGGTGAATCGGATACTGCAAGGAAACTCAAAAGAAATGGGAATGACAGCTAGACAACATCCAGACTTTTAAACAATACAGATTCACGAAATAGTGTTATGTAGAATGTCGTGATTATAATATTTGAAGAAAGTGGATTTCATTGTACACACTTCTAAATAAATATCGGAAAGGTCATAACATGATAAGAATTCCACTTATCAGCTTTTCAATTTGTAAGTATCAGCGTTTTCAATAAGAGGACAAGAAATGCGATCTGAAGATTCAGTAACAAGGTTTGTGACCGTCAAGATACACAAAATCATACTTTGAGAAGCAAGCCCAACAGCATTTTCAGTATTGATTAATAACAGTCGAACCTTCATATCGAAACTTGCTTCATGAAGTACATCTATCAGGGGTATGATTACGCCCCTAGGATACAATCTGCTTTACCAGATATCTCTGATACTAAGCTGGGTCATGTTTACCTTAAAGATTTCTGGAAATCAGTCACAGGGGAAAACTCATCAACTTTAGGCTATAGAATTGTTGAAAGTGGGTTAGCTCATGTAGCCGATTTTCCAGTGGCAGTTTTGTTCACATTATGATGAATTTTGGTAGAGAAATGATGAGTTTAAGTTTTCTATTGCTGTCAACTTATTAATTCTATTAATTTTGGTTCATAGGTTACCCTAACTGATTGATAGGATGAATAGGTGAAGCATATATGCTAAGTGTTATGATTGGTGAGCAGGAAGACAGTAACAATTTTGAGTTTTGAGTAGTGCTTGAGATAGTGAGAATATTTGGAGATGTGATCATTACTAGAGTCTTATTATGATTAGAGGAGTATAGATTTACGACCTCCATAGTTAACTCAATAGTGTGTGAAAGATAGTTTTTTCGTAATTGTTCTATGTGAACCAGTTGAGTTCCCTTTTGATACCTCATGATCAAATGGTTAAGGCAGTTAAGTTAATGATGATGTTTTTTATTAAATGTTGGTATTACATTTTTTGCTGACATGTGAATATTTATTGACGTGAAGTTTCATGAGTTAAGTCAAATTGAGGGATGAATTGTGGATTGTTTTTAGTGTTTAAATGACTTAAGAATAGCTATAAAAACAAATGCTAAATCAAAGATTTAGGGTTGTTGATTGTGTTTTGGTGGTTGTGATCAGAGACAAATATTCTGTGTTCAAAGATTGGATTGGATCTTAGAGTCAAGTAGTGCTATCAAAGATGAGTGATTCGAGTCCATTGCTCAAGGCTAGCTCAAGAGGTTAGCAAGGTTAAATACCTTAACAAGATGGACTCTAAGAAGTTTTTTGTGTAAATCCCCTAACAAGGTGACTTGTGAGGAGTTCAAAATCCTCTAGCAAGGTAGATCTTAATAGATCTTATTATACTTCTAATAAGGTACGATCACTCCTAACAGGGTGAGCCCCTAACAGGGTATTGTAAGATCCTAACAAAGAAAATCTTTTAACTGCAGTGAAGATATTTTTGGGTGTCATCCCCAACATGACTTTTTCCTTCTTACAAGGGTTCGCATGATAAAAATAGTGGTGTTATCATTTATGTTTTGTGGTTGATTGAATTACTTTACTTATATTGCATAGTTATAGTTACTTGTTTGATTTTGTGGAAGTTACTTAAGAGCATAATCAAATCTTTGGTTGAATTAGTATATGTCCTGTTTACACTTATTCATCCCCCTCTCAATACTTATATATATTAACAATTATTATTAGAGTTTTGTACCCTTGAAAAAGTCTAACTGCTTGGTAGAGATCCTTGAGGTAGATACAAATTTTTATAGAAGACAAATTGTTGAGGCTAAAGACATGATCGAGAAACTTAAAGATTAGCTGAAGATATCTAGGGGTAAGAGACAGGAGCTTCTCGAATAGTTGACTGAAATTCAAGTTCTTATTGAACATCCTTTTGAGCAAAGTGGATCTGATGAAGCAGGAAAAGAAAAATATGCAAAAGGAGTTGGAAAACTTCTCATTAAGAATGGGTTGAGAGCTAGAAGCAAGGAGAGGTGTAGACGAAGCTAAGAAAGTTTTTTGAGTATGCCCTAAAAGACAAAAATAAAACCCTAGCAACTAAGGTGGATGCAATTTTGAGATCTGAGAAAGAAATTGTTTCATTGAGGGAATATCTACATGATACAAAGAAATAAAAGTTCAATACCATAGGTGAGAATGAACATCTGAGAGATGAGAACACAAAGTTGAAAGAAGAGTTAAAAAATGCTAATGCACTGTTGAATAAGTTCAACAAGAGTTCTACTAAACTTGATGAATAACTCTCAAAACAAATGAGACATGGTGAAAGATAAGGAATAGGTTTTTCCAAATTTGAAGTCAATGAGTCATATGGTACTAAGGAAACTCATTAAGAAGAGAAGACTGTACCCAAGATGAAAATAAAAAACCTAGTAAGAGGAATTATATACTAGTAAGTTTCAATTGTCACCTGGAAGGACACACTGCTAATGCTTGTTGGTCTAAACCTAGTCAATCTGTTACAAGGTTTACAAATTCTTTTGGTAGATTGGTTGGTTACAATGCTAGATCAGATGCTTTTCAAGGTAATTGTTATTACTATAATAAGTATGGTCATAAGGATAATGAGTGTAGCACTAGAATCAACAATGTAAGGCCATTTGTGAATTGAAGAAGTCCTTACAAAAGGGAGAGATAATTCAATGTTTTTGATTAAGTAAAATAGGTTTTGAATGGTGCCTGAAACCTAGAACAGAGCAAAAGATCGGAAATAGAGCCCAGACTAAAAGGAAAAACCCTAACAAATAGAACAGGCCACCACACAGCCACAGAACTAGGTTTTGAAGGGGTGCCTAAACCCTGAACACTCATATTTTAAGGAGGATCTGAAAACCCACTTAGACAATTAGCTACACAAAGCTAAAATGTTCTTGAAACCTAGTAGCACAGGAACAATAGCCAGACAACAACCTAGAGAAGAAAGCCTTGTTGTCTAGAATAGGGCCCAAGGGCTACATGTTAATCCAGAACTGGGGAAGAATCTGGTTCCCCACACCAAGACCAATAGCTAGAAAGGAAAATAAGCTTTTAATAATTTCTAGCAAAAATAGTAAGGGTTTTGACTTGGTCCCAAAAACCACAAGACTCCCTCTAGAGTCTAAACCCAAAGAAATAACAATGTGAGAAAAGAAGAGTGGTGATAAACTTTAATAACCTCTGTTCTTCCCATAAAAGTAGCCATCCTCTTGCCCATCCAGAAATTGCCATGAGGTACCCACTCCACCTCAATAGGAGCTTCACCCATCTCTATAGGGTAAATGAAGGTCACAAGAACATAAAAGATAGGCTTTCTTCTGCATAACCCATGTTTCAAGTAGCCAAGATAAGGGAGAAGCCCCAACCAATATCCATCCATCTTTTCCACAGGGCTAGTCTTCACCTCAACAGAAGAAGCCACCACCTCAAATGGAAAGGAAGAAGAGAGGGACAAAAGAAATTCATGCCAGACCTTACTCGAGACTCCAGAAAACACTCCACCTCCATAGGAGTCCATAGGGGAAAGCTCTCCACCTGCATACTCTGCTCCATAAAATGAAAAAAGATAACAACCGAGCAGCATCATAAAACAAGGTTGAGAGGCCTCAACAGGGAAGCCTCAAACCTAAGAGAAATGGCCCTAAAGCCCACTCCTCCAAACCCAGCAAAGCCCCTTCTCCCAGCAACACAAGACAAAGGAGGCATCCTGGCCAGAAGACCACAGATCCACCCATAGGCAGGAAAACATAATTGGGGGTAAAAAACTCCCCAGCAGCATCAAGAAGGGCCCTATCCTCCACCACGCTAGCCCTGCCAGCCGCCCTAACAAGGAGCTCTGTCTCTAAAAGTGGGTAAACAAAAAATAGAGTCCACGAGTAGTCATAGCCGTAACGGTATAAACCCAAGTGCCCTACTTGAGATGTCTACTGTGAAACCCACCAAAGAACCCCATCCATAGCAGCATCTTCATCTTCCTCTGTGTCCCCATTAGAATCACCATCCTCTTCTACCGCCTCTAAGGTTCCCTCTGTCCTTCTCTGTTTGAAACCCTCACCGTGCCTCGCTTCCTGCCTGTCGCCTCCATTGCATAGAGACAATTCAATGTTACTATATAAAATCAAATGAATATTTATTAAACATTTCATTATTCTACACAATTTGATCAAAGGTAAATATCTAGCATGCTAAACATCAAATTGAAAAGATTAAAATTGTTCCATGTTTTTCTAACTAGGAACCTAAAACAATGCTCTCAGATCTTAAGCACTCCTAAAGTGACAACCCTAGAATGAGAATTTGATATATGGTGAAGATTAAGCTACATGATAAGAAAATTAAGAAAAAAACCTGATGAATTTGATGCAACTTAAAGTAAAGAGCAATAACAATTCTAAAAGAACTCAAGTTATGCTAAGCATGGATGAAAGATCGACAATAATATTGATGCAAATGTGAATGGGTGATAATGGATGTAAAGGGGTGATTTTCTCTTAGAATGCCTCCTATTTATAGGATTTTCCTAAGGTAGGGGTAGATTGAATTAACCGTGATTAAGGTTGATTCAAGTTGATGGTTTCAAATATCGGGACAAAGAGGCAAAGATGTATGGTCAAGATTCATCTCCAAGATGAGTGGTGTAGAATTTATTTGTCCTTGATCCACGTGAGCTCATTCCTTCATTCTCATTGGTTCATTTAATTTTTGTCCTTTTTTGGTAGGTGACAATAAATGTATTTAAAAAATGATTTTATTGATTTAATTTAGCCATGTCTCCCCTTTAATGGGTTGAACTTAAATTTAATTTAAGCTATACAATTAATTGATTAAAATTAATTCCACATTTCTTTGATCTTTTTTATTTAATTAATCCAATAGATTTTATTTCAATTAATTCATGTTTTGATTTTTAATTTCTTGATTTGCCTTTCTTGATTTGAGTCTAACTTGTCTTAACCAATTTAGGGTTTCTACAAATGCCCCATTTTGAATTAATGTGCGAAGCACGTTGGTTCAAAGTTTCAACGATGTTTGATTCATTGATGTCTAATTTTAATTTGATGATTGATTTGGTGATACAATTGATTTTTTTGAAGAAACTCCTGATATGATGCCTTGATTTGAAGAATAACATGATTGAGATGCCCCACTGATGATTTGATAAAATTTATTGAATGATAAGATGTTTCCCGTAATGATGAAAAAAAAACTTCTAATATGAATCATTGATTTGAATCTTTGATGTTGATATGATGCCCCCTCGGGAAATGAATCAAAATGGTATTAAGTAATTTAGATAATTTGTAGAAATTTGATTTGTTTCCTAATAAAAATCAATTTATAATATGCCTCAGTTGAATATAATCATTGATGTGTCTCAAAGACTAAATTACATGCCTTTTTTATGAATGAGTCGATATTTTTCGATGTCGATTTTATAATCAGATGATAGAATATGATGCTTCAACATTACAATCTAGAGGATCGAAAATAGATATTCTCACCAAGATTGATATAAACCTCAATTGAGAAGATAGGATGGATGATGTTTGATGCTTAGCTGATTAAGATGATTGATTAATGATTAATGATTGATAGTTTGATATTATGTTTGATACGCCTTCGTAGATGTCTTTTTATGCTCCAGTTGGGTTCACGATACTTTGATATCGCTTGATGTAAGTCAAAATCACTTGGTTAATTTTGTATTAATGTCAATCTGATAGGATAGGTAGATCAATGGATGGATTTTCCCTCCTCAAGATCTAGAGATAGGAAATTTTATGTTCTTGAGATGATCAAATAAATGATGGGATAAATGATTAATGTTAGATGATCAATTAGATGGTTTGAATGATTATATTTTATTTGAGAGGCTTAGTAAAATATTTTTATGATACAACATTAGGGATTGGTAGAAGAATAGGGTCATCAACTGGTGCAAATTCAAATATAGGTATAGGTGATGGACATAGTTAGGTTGCCCCTAGGTGTTCAAATACTTAGGTTTCCCCTAGATGATCATATGTTTATTGATGATATCCTTGATGTAGCATTGATCATTTGATAAATATGTCATTTGATCATGTACTTTTGTTATGGACTTTGTGTTGAAGATAATTATTCAATTGTGTATTTTCATTGATGTTACACATGTAGTTACACTTATCTAGTGATGTTACACAAATGTCTACATTCAGACCACACACAATTGGTCAATAGAATGAGTTATATAGTATTGACCAAGTTCAGTCAGGCATTGAAGAGGTTCAGTATTAACCGAGTAACTCGGTCACTTCAGTCTTGGTCGAGCATTCAGTGGCAGCCGACTAACATTGATTTATATTCTATAATTAATTGGTTATATGAGGGCGACTGAATTTTGATTTATTATTTAGAAGTATATTCAAGCTGACTTGACATGGCTTACCATATAAATGACAGGTCAAGTTTGGATTGAATGTGTGCAAGTGAAAGTGAAAGAGAAAAGAAGAAGTGTGGATTTCTATGATACGAAGAGTGAAGGTGAAATCAGATAGGATTCTAATTGAGTATAGGTCACTCAGAGCTGTAATAGAACATCTGATCAACAATGATCTAGTTATAATCAAAACAAAGATCTGAATCAACAAAGGAAGTTTCTTACACATATAGGTCAATTCATTGTTACTTTCTAACAATTTTAGTAGTGATCTAAAATCTTTTAACGGAGTAGACTTAACAGTATTTTTGTAAATCTTCTCACAAGGTAGCATTTCTATTTCTATGTTGAAGTGTTAAAGAAATCTAACAAGGCCACTCCTTACAGGGTGATTAAATCCTTTAACAAGGTCACACCTAACAGTGTGTTATTGTAACCTTTAACAGGGTTGGCTCCTAACAAGGCTCACTTCAGAAGAGTGAAAAATAGTAACTAGTTACATTGGTGGTTTTTCCCATATTGGATTTCCATGTTAAATCTTGGTGTCACCTGTGTATATGTTATTTGTTTTATGATTTATGTTTCTGCACTTAATCTCTAAAGTATAATTGCATTGGATATTATAAAGATTTCTTTGACACCCGAGTTACATAAGAATATCCTAATTAACTGAGTAACAGTGTTAAAGTATTTAAGACATCTAAGGGACAAAGGATTTGTTTTGGAGTAAGTGATTCACCCCTCCCCTCTCAGTGACTTATCTCATTTACAAAAATTGGTATCTAAGCTTCACATTCTTTCAAAAAAGGTTTCATGGCCTAATCTAAAGATCCAAGATGTCTTACAAAAGGGAGATCACAAAGCTAAACAAAGATAATTTCCTAGCATGGCAGGAGCTGATGAAGCTACATCTATCTACTATCAGAGATGCCTGTTTGCAATTTTTGGAGAGCAAATATGTGGAACCAATAGGGACTATGACTATGGAACAGATGATGGAACATTAGCATCACAACATAATGATGATTGGCATAGATTCTTGACTCAGCTACTTGGAATATGATGAAGTTAAAGAGCTCCCTAAAACCTATGATATGTGGAAGAAATTACATGACATTCATGGAGGAGATGCAAATGTAAAGAGAGCCAAAGAATAAAGTCTAAGAGGATAATTTGACCAGATGAAAATGAAAGAAGGAGAAGACATTATAGGATACAGTGACAAAATCAAGAAGATTGTGAGTCCCATCATAGTTTCAAGTGGAATAATTGAAGATGCAACAATGGTCAGCAAGGTACGAAGAACTTTACTTCATATCTATTCTATTAGAGTTTCAGGTATTCAAGAGATGAGGTGCAATAAAGATATAACTCTGGATACATTAGTGGGAAGGCTTACAAATTTTGATCTGGACAACATTGACAATTACTCTCCTAGCTCTAGCAATCTTGAGTTTGCATTCAAAGTGAAATCGAACCTTGGTAAGAAGGATAGATACTCAAAAGGGAAGCAGATTGAAAATGACAATCATGATGAATCTAATGATGAATATCTTGACATCATTGAAGAACTACTTGCAAGAAGAGCTGCAAAAGGAAAATACAGAGGAAAGATATCATTTATTTGTTTTTCATGCAGTGAGGTTGGTCACATTGCTACAAAGTGTCCCAACAAAGAAGACAAAGATGAGAAAATTTCAACAAATTCAAAGGCAACAAAGATTTTGATAACTACAAAAGCTACAAGGATAAAGGTAAGAAGTCTTGTTATATTGCTAAAGATTCTGACAGTGATGAAGAAGAAGAAATGGTTTATATTGCTATTAAGGATGAGTCAGATGAAGAAGATGAAAACACAACACTTTTATCACACATCAATAAAAATGACACATGGATAATTGATCGTGGTTGTTCTCATCACATGACTGGTGATATGAAAATTTTTGAACATCTTGAACACTATGATGGTGGGAGTGTCAGATTTGGGAATGATGAACCTTGCCCTATAAAAGGAAAAGGTTCATTGTTCTGATAGAAGGAATCAAATGTGATAATGCTTATTGGGTTGAAGGATTAAGGAGAAATCTACTTAGTGTAGCATAGATGAACAACATTGGATTCAATGTAGAATTCATGAATGGTAAGGCTAAGCTCATGGATGGTAAAGGGAACCTAGTTAGAACTAGCAGACAAACAAAAGGTAATCTATTCTATCTTGATCTCACTGAAGGTTCATGGTTTATTTAACAAGTAGAAGAAAGATGGTTATGGAATAGAAAGCTAGTTATGGCATAAAAGGTTGTGTCATGTAAACTTTGATAATCTAGTAAACATAAGAAAGAAAAAGAGAGTCAGAGGTATTCCTATTTTGAAGAAACCCGAGTTAGAAATATGCAAACAATGTCAAATTGGAAAGATGAGCAAGGCTAGTTTCAAAAGCAATAATTACAATACTGATTAAGTATTGGAATTGGTACATACTGACCTATGTGGACCAATTAGAACAACAATCTATAGTGGAGAGAAGTAATTTATTCTATTTGTTGATGATCATTCTAGAATGATGACTGTCACGTTTCTCAGAGATAAATCAGAAGATTTTTAGAAATTCAAGTGATATCTTGCAAGAGTTGAAAAGGAAACAAGAAAGAAACTAAAATGCCTAAGATCTGATAGAGGAGGAGAATTATTTATAATGAGTTCAATGAATTTTTTAATGAGAGAGGAATCAAAAGACAGGTATCTACCCCTGGTACACCACATAAAAATGAAATAGTAGAAAGAAGAAAAGATCCATCATGGATTGTGCCAGAACCCTAATGATTGAAAAGAATATTGCTACCAAATACTGGAAGGAGGCCATCAACACTATAGTGTTCACCTTGAACTGAGTTCAACTGAAGAAAGGTAGTAATCGGACACCTTTTGAATTATGGTATGGCTATAAACCTAATGTTCATTATTTTAATGTATTTGGAAGTGGATGCTACATCTTGAAGGAAGCAAGAAATGAAAAACTAGATGCAAAAAGTGATGAAGGAATATTCCTAGGTTACTCATGTAAAAGAAAAGCATACAAATTTCTGAATCTTACTACTCATAAAGTCATAGAAAGTGTACATGTCAAGATTGATGAGTTTGCAGAAAAATGTGAAGAGAAGAGCAATAAAGAGCCTGAAGACTATAGGAACTTTGTGTATCATGAACCTGATACTATACCTAAGAATTGAGGAATGGTGATGGGATAGGAGAACTATTGACCACTAAATATACTAGCACAAACTATGCAACCTGAGTTGCAAACTGTGCAACCTGAGCTGCTAGTAGAAGAGACTAGGTCACAGACAGAGGGAACTGAGTCACAAGTAGAGGGAAACGAGTCATAGACAGAGGAACCCAAGTCACAGACAGAGGGACCCGAGTGACAGATAGGGGAACCCGAGCATCAAACAGAGGAACATGAAAGAATGTTTGAGAATGACAGACCTAGTGGATCAAGTCCAGAATCTAGACTAAAGGATCAAGTATTTTCAAAATATGTTAAAAGGAATCATGCACCTCAGCAGATTATTGGAGATCAGACAGAAGTTGTAACGACAAGGAATAAACTCAAAGGTACATGCTTACTAAGTGAATTTGAACCTAGAGCTATTAAACATGCATTGAATGATTAAAGTTGGATTAAGGCATTGAATGAAGAAATTGAGAAGATTAAGAAGAACAAAACTCAGACTCTTGTGCCTAGGCCAAAGGAAAAGAATGTGATTGTAACCAAGTGGGTTTTTAGAAATAAGATGAATGAAAATGGTAAAGTTTCTAGAAATAAGGCTAGAATAGTTTGTAAAGGATATGCTCAAGAAGAGGGAATTGACTATGGAGAAACTTTTGCTCTTGTTGCAAGACTTGAAGGAGTCAAAATTGTTCTGGCATACACTGCACATAAAGGATACAAAGTATATCAAATGGATGTGAAATTTGCATTTTTGAATGGAATCCTAGAAGAAGAAGTCTACATTGAATAACCTGAAGGATTTATTGATCCTAGCAGAAGGAATATGGTTTGCAAGCTTCACAAAGCATTGTATGGACTGAAGAAAGTGCCCAGAGCCTAGCATGAAAGATGACATAGCTATCTAGAAAGTATTGGATTTTAGAGAATCAATGATAATAATAGCCTATACATCAAAGAAGGACCACAGAACAAAATACTGTTAGCAGAGATATTTGTTGATGACATAATATTCACTGGTTATGATGACCTATGAAAAGCATTCTCTGTAGCTATGAGTAAATAATTTGAGATGTCTATGTTTGGTGAGATCAAATTCTTTGTTGGATTACAAGTACATCAAATGAAGGATGCTATCTACATTACTCAATCAAATTATATCAAGAAGATACTTAAGAAATCTGGTATGGAAGATTCCAAACATGTTGGAACACTCATGTGCACTAGACAGAAATTGTCTAAAGATGATGATTCAAAGGAGGTAGATCAGACCAACTACAGATCCATGATTGGAAAATTATAATATGTTGTTCATACAAGACCTGATATTTCATTGGTAGTTGGTATTGTTGCAATATTTTTAGCTAATCCCAGAGATAATTACCTAATGGAAATCAAAAGAATTCTGAGATATCTGAAGGGTACTGAAGACTATGGTTTATGGTATAAAAAAGGTGGAAACTTTGATTTAATGGCATTCACTGATGCTGATTGGGTTGGATGTGTCAATGATGGGAAAATCACTAGTGGTGGAGCTTTCTTTCTTGGAAAGAGGTTAGCATCTTGGACTAGCAAGAAACATAATTGTATCTCTCAGTCTACAACATAGGAAGAATATGTTGTTGTAGTAGTGAATTGTTTAAACATCATATGGATCAAGTAGTTGTTGTCATGAATAAAAGAAGAAGTAAAAGAATCAGTTATTATTTACTGTGACAACACCAGTACCATTAACATTTCAAATAATCCTATGATGCACACCAAAACTAAGCATATAGAAATAAAGTATCATTTGTTGAGGGAATTGTTATAGAATAAAGAAGTAATGTTGGAATATGTAAATACCAAAGAACAAGTTGCAGACATATTCACCAAACCTTTACCTAATGATGCATTCTTGTATCTTAGAGAAAAGATAGGGGTGCTTCCCCTAAATGAAGCTCACTAAAATACAATTTAGCGATGCATCAACCTAAGCGACAGTGAAGATCTATCAGTTGATGTAGGTACATCAAAGCATATTGCAGATGAATTTGTACATTCAGGTACATTACAATTACAAAGTGAAATAGTACTGACTATTGATATTTTTGGAGATGGTGTCTTTGGCATCTATTTTCAAAGAGGGAGATTTTTATATAATACATAAGAATAAGATAAAAGAGGGAGAATTTTGCTATAATATAGTAAGAGGGAGATTTTTATGTCAGAGGGAGTTTTTGGATGAGAATCGAAATGAAGCTAAAGACATTAATAAAAAATTTCTGTTGCTTTGCAATTCTTTATATTATGACATGTTATGTTGCCATCAATGCAAAAGAGGGATATTGTTGAAGATAATTATTCAATTGTGTATTGTCATTGATGTTACACATGTAGTTACACTTATGTAGTGATGTTACACAAATATCTACATTCAGACTGAGCATAGTTGGTGAATAGAATGAGTTATTTAGTGTTGACCAAGTTTAGTCAAGCATTGAAGAAGTTCAGTATTGACCGAGTCACTCAGGCATTTCATTCTTGGTTGGGCATTCAGTGGCAATCGACTAACAGTGATTTATATTCTATAATTAATTGGTTCTATGAGGCCGACTGGTTTGTGATTTATTATTTAGAAGTATATTCAAGTGGACATGATAGGGCTTACCATATAACTGAAAGGTCAAGTTTGGATTGAATGTGTGCAAGTGGAAGTGAAAGTGAAAGTGAAAAGAAGAAGTGTGGAATTCTGTGATATGAAGAGTGAAGGCAAAATCAGATAGGATTCTGATTGAGTACATGTCACTCGGAGCTACAATAGAACATATAATCACCAAGGATCTAGTTATGATCAGAATAGAGATCTGAATCAGCAAAGACATTTGCTTACACATACATGTCAATTCATTGTTACTTTCTAAAAATTGTAGCAGTGATATAAAATCTCTTAACAGAGTAGAATTAACAGTCTTTTTGTAAACCCTCTCACAAGGTACTATTTCTATGTTAAAGTGTTAAAGGCCTCTAACAAGGCCACTCCTCATAGGGTGATTAAATCCTTTAACAAGGTCACACCTAACAGTGTGTTATTGTAACCTTTAACAGGGTTTTCTCCTAATAGGGCTCACTTTAGAAGAGTGAAAAACAATAACTAGTTACATTGGTGGTTTTTTCCATATTTGGTTTCCACGTTAAATCTTCGCGTCACCTATGTATATGTTATTTTTTTATGCTTTATGTTTCTACACTTAATCTCTAAAGTATAATTGCATTGGATATTATAAAGATTGCTTTGACACCTAGGTTACAGAAGAATATCTTAATTAACCGAGTAATAGTGTTAAAGAATTTAAGACATCTAAGGGACAAAGAATTTGTTTTGGAGTAACTGATTCACCCCTCCCCTCTCAATTACTTATCTCATTTACAACACTTTGATGATATATTCATGATTAAATTTTTACCCCTTTTTGAGAAATCTCATAACTAAGATGCATTCCTCTTAGAAAATAACTTAAACTAAAGTGAATGCTAGATGCAACTATAGTTGTCACTTACACTGGATAATTCTATTTTATTTTTCATCATTGAGATTTTCTAAACCATGAAGCTGGTACAACCCTCACTGGCTAGATTGGAAAACAATGATTGTATGTTCATACCTTCCTCCTTTGGATTTTAATAGTGAAGCCAGTACAACTTTCACTAGTTTTACCATGTGAGTATGAATACCGCTTTTATCGAATTCAATGTTGCAAGTGGGTTTTAGCATTAAGATATAGAAGATCTAAATGTCTAAGGTATCCATTTGTGTAAACAGACATATATTGTCCTTGATGATTCTTTGATAACCATGTCGTTAGATGAGTTTGCATACTTCTTTGAATCAACCTTACAAGAACACACAAAAATCAAGAAAATATCATGTCTCCATCATTATTTAGTCAAAGACATGATTGATTTTCTAAAAAGACAAAATTTCAAAATTCAAGTAGCCCTTGAAATAACATTGCTTTTGTTTGTGAATCCATATTTCAGAAGTATTTCATCCATTTTGATCTATAGTCAAGTTTTTAATCCTGATTAAGGTTCGATCAGATTTGATGTTGCAGATTGGTGTGATGATAAATCTTGATCAAATTTTGGTATATTGGAAATTTAATATGAGTCAAAGGGTTCAAGTTTCATGATTTTGGTTGGATGCAAATATTTGTGTCAATTGGATATGTCTTGATGAGCTCATTGATTTTGGATTGTGGCACCAATTGGATAGAAAGATTTTACACTTAGGCAAATCTCAAAATAATAATGAAATATTGGTATATGCAAATGCAGCTTTGAAACTTTATGAAAGATTTTTTAATTTTTTTCAGGAGCATTTTTCACTTTTTTTTTTTAAAGATTTTTTTTTTTGGATTTAAAAAAAAAAACAAATTTTCACTTTTTAGATTTTTAGAGATCACTAATTCTCAAGCAAGATCATATTGGTTTTCCCCCAATGTTTAACAAGGCGTAGGACATGACAGATGGATAAGGGAACAAATGGATTAGAAATGGATAGGTCATGATGGATGAAGGGAGTGAATGTGACCCATAGTAACATCTTGTCAAAATTACCCAAGATAAGGGAAAATTAAATAGCCATGTGAAGCGTGTTTTGGATAAACAATGGAAGCCAATGATGCAGTGCTAGATAGAATATAGGATAATGACCTAATGTCATAAAAGTGGGTGGTCCAAAAGAATGGGTATGTCAAGAAGTTTTTGAAATTTTTTTTGCACTTAGTGTCCTTCATTTTGATCAAGACCAAAGGGTATTTTGGATGTGATATTGATTGGATAGCCTAATCATGATAAGGGGTGATGGAAGCCATGAGTGGATGATTTGGGATTATGTAGGATCATGATAGGATAGCATGGTATAACAAGTGAATAAGATGACGGAAAGGATAATGAATGTCAAAGTACCAAATGCTCAAGGATATGTTCAACTTTGTCAAGATCAAAGGTGAAAGAAGGAATATGGATGCAAGTGAGATAAATGTTAGGATAAGGAAGATGGAGGATATGATGGCTAATGTAAGATAAAATGGCAATGAATGAAACTTTCCCCCGAAGTGTAGAGTAAAAGAAGGCGAATTATACATGACGCATGTTTGCCAGGTTTTCATCATGGTACTTGCCCAAGGCGTTACAAGAAGTGGTTTTCATCATAGGAAGAATTAATTTCTTTTTTCTTTTGCTACCAAGGTGCATGTTTACCTGATTTTCACCAAGGCACTTTTTTCTTTTTCATTTTTTCATTTTTTCATTTTTCATTTTTTGTATTTTGCTTTTAATTTTTTTAATTTTTGGAAGATAGTGAATGTGTTATAAGAAATGGAGGAATTTATATCTCTTTCTCTTTGAATAATACCTCTTTGAAAGGTATGCTATAATGAACCATGACTATAGAAGGGATGCTCAAAGATATTGATAAGGTGATGATAAAGGAAATATATGAAGGATAACGGTAGATGGTGGTTAAGGTTTTATGCCATAGATTGGATAAGAGGGATGGAAGGATGAAAAGTAGGTGTTAGATAATGGATATGAGGATATAAAGCATGTTTATTATCAATGGAAATGTTGGCAACCTCAACTTTGACACACACTTTGAAGGGTGGTGGAATGATGGATTAACAATGGATGAACGAGGTGAGGATGTATCTAAGGTAGTGGATTTTGGGATATAGGAACCCAAAGTAGACTTGGAAAGTGGAAATTTTTTGAAAAAAGATGGATTCAAAGCCTTGGAAGCTTGAATGTAAATTTTTATTTTTATTTTGTCTGCAGATCTTTCAAAAGTGACTTGGGAATCCACATAATTGTTGATTTTCCTTTCTTTTGTGATGCTTTTGAATGCATTTATTCAATGATGAGGAATTTAGGAACCCACATTTTCTTTGATTTTTCTTTCTTTTGTGATTCTTTTGAATGCATTTATTTCCTCATAATCACATTGGCTGCCATTCTTGAAGATTCAGAAGCTCAAGCAATCACAACAGTGTATCGGCATGTTAACAGAAAGATAGGTGACCGCATTATTTGTATTGCATGAATTTTATTCCATCACCCCTGGCTGATTCCCCTCAGCCCGTGCTTGGCCAAGACAAAAGCATGTAGTATATGTAACATGCGAACGCAAGGAATGAGTTCATTCTTCTTGTTTGGGTTCAGTTGAAGACATACGCGAAGCATATGGGCATGAAGACTCCACAGGAGGAGATATTTGTCAGACATTCATGCATTCTCCAGCCCGTATTAAATTGGAAGCTTCTGACCTGCGCACGGATAATCTTGCAAAATATAGAAACATAGACAAACCTCCAGAGTGTTTGAAAGAGCATA
This sequence comes from Thuja plicata, assembly GCA_018584345.1. Taxonomy (NCBI): domain Eukaryota; kingdom Viridiplantae; phylum Streptophyta; class Pinopsida; order Cupressales; family Cupressaceae; genus Thuja; species Thuja plicata. Next base: position 3,904,635 of record MU227083.1, read on the forward strand.
AATCATCAGGTAGCCTACCATGATTGCATAATGCATATGATGGGTCTTTTGAAGTGATTCGAGTTGCAGTCGTGCTCGAATGAAGGTGCATGCAAAATGCGAATCAAAGACCATGCACATTGAAGGTTTCACAAAGTGCGCCAAAAAGCCATGGATAGCAGTTTATATTCAAATGAATTTGTTGAGTTGGATTCACCTTTTGAAAAAGACCGCTTCCTTTTTCTTACATTGAATAAAAGTTTAGTGTGATTGTTCAGTGAAAAACCCATTCCACTGTGTATGTGCATAGCAATTCGATAGCCTTATCTTCCTCCGAAAGAAATGATGTTGCATAAGTTGAAATAAAATGTCTTTTTGTATGCAAATAAAGTGTCATTTTGACCACTTCTCAGTATCGAAGCATTTTTCTAGAAGCACTGAAGATGAAGTTCTCAAAAAATATGTAAAGTTGGTAATGCCAGTTTCAAACATGAACACATCGCAAAGGATAGGAGAGTCCGGTCATATGTTGTAGTTGGAATGTTCCTGTAAACATCCATGCAGAATGTGTTGAATCAGATATTGCAAGGAAACTCAAAAGAAATGTGAATGACAGCTAGACAACATCCAGACTTTTAAACAATACTGATTCACGAAATAGTGTTATGTAGAATGTCGTGATTATAAGATTTGAAGAAAGTGGATTCAATGTACACATTTCGAAACAAATATCGGAAAGGTCGTAAAATGATAAGAATTCTACCTATCAGCTTTTCACTTTGTAATTATCAACATTTTCAATAAGAGGACAAGAAATGCGACCTCACAATTCAGTTACAACGTTTGTGACAGTCAAGATACAAAAACCATACTTTTAGAAGTAAGACCGAACAGTGTTTTGAGCATTCATTAATAACAATCCAACCTTCATATCAAAACTTGCTTTATGAAGTACAACTATCAGGGGTATGATTATGCCCCTCTGATACAATCCGCTTTACCAGATATCTTTGATACTAAGCTGGGTCATGTTGACCTTAAACATTTCTGGAAATCAGTTACAGGGGAAAACACATAAACTTTAAGCCATAGAAGTGTTGAAAGTCGGTTAGCTCATGCAGCCGGTTTTCTAGTGGCCCTTTTGTTCGCATTATGAAGAATTTTAGTAGGGAAATGATGAGTTTAAGTTTTTCATTGATGGTAATTTATTAACTCTATTAATTTTGCTGCATAGGTTACCGTAACTGATTGACATGATGAATAGGTGAAGCAGATATGCTAAATGTTCTAACCGGTGAGCAGGAAGGTAGTAATAGTTTTGAGTTTTGAGTAGTGCTTGAGATGGTTAGAATATTGGGATATGTGATCATTACTAGAGTCTTATTATGATCAGAGGAGTAAAGAGTTACGACTATGACCGTTAACTCGTTAAGTTACTAATTGATACATGATGATTTGATAGTTAAGGCGGTTAAGTTAACGATGATGTTTTGTACTAAATGTTGGTATTACGTTTTTGGGACAACATGTGAAGATTTATTGACACAAAGTTTCACGAGTTAAGTCAAATTGAGGGACAACTTGTAGATTGTTTTTAATGTTTAACCGACTTAAGAATAGTTATGAAAAGGGATACTAAATCAAAGATTCAGGGTTGTTGATCCTTTTTTTGGTGGTTGCGATCACGGATAAAGATTGTATGTTTTATCAAGTGATCAGAGATTTGATTGGATCTTAGAAGCAAGAAATGCTATCAATGAAGAGTGATTCAAGTTCATTTCTCAAGGCTAACTCAAGAGGTTAGCAAGGTTAAATCCCTTAATAGGGTGGATTCTATCAAGTCTTTTGTGTAAATCCTCTAACAAGTCAACTTCTAAGAATGAGTTCAAAATCCACTATCAAGGTAGATCTTAACAGATCTCATTCTAATTCTAACAAGGTACTAGTCACTCCTAATAGGATACACCCCTAAGAGGGCATTTTACACTCCTAACAGAGAAAATCTTTTAACTGCAGTGAAGAGATTTGTGGGTGTCTTCTCCACCATGTTTTTTTCCCTCTTACAAGGATTACCATGATAAAATTAGTGGTGTTATGGTTTATGTTTTGTAGTTGATTACATTACTTTAGTTCTATGACATAGTTACAGTTACTTGTTTGATTTTGTGGAAGTTACTTAAGAGCATAATCAAATCTTTGGTTGAATTAGTATATGATATTAATAAGTTCAATGTCCCAATTTGGTAATTGAATGTGTGAAAGGGTACAATCGAGAGGCTAGAGAAATGAAAATAGTTGATGATCGCTTGGTAGCTAAGGTGGAAGGGATGTCTATGGGAATTTTCCTCAGATTTCCATACATGGAACAATGTACCAATATTAGAAAATAGAAAGAATTATAATACTTTAGTAGGAATAGGAGCAAGTGTTTGAATAATTTGGCAAAGAATTGGCTATTGACACCCAAAAGTGGGAAGTCTCATCTTCCTAAAATTCTTCACTATTCCCTCTTCATTAATAATATTTCAAATTTGATTATATTACTTCAAGAATTAATGGGAAGTACAAAATCTTTAGAATTTGAGATATGGATGTACCTTTTCATTGTTCTCACATCAGCTGAGAAGTAGTTCATTGACTGGGATAGTCTTATTAGTGACAGTTTGCATGAGAAATTAATGTTGTTAGGGACCAGTCAATGATTTCATATGTCATCCTATGTAGTATATGCTATTTCTAATTTGAGTTATTTTTCGGGAATCTCTATCAGAGGGAAACTTAATCATACTACTCAGATATAAGATTATTACACTCAGTGAAACTTAGAGGAGAGTCATAAACATTTTAGAAGATTGAATGATACATTCACAATGCTTACAGTGAGAAAGCTCCAAGGCAATTAAGAGAAAAGGATATCAAGAATGAGCATAAGCAACAATATTAATCAAGAAATATGGCAGTTTCTTCTTTGAATTTCTGAGGTTCGCTTATTTGCAGGTAAGTGGATTAGATGGCTATCCTCTCAAATTTCTAAGTTATGTAGATGATAGTCTTATCTTAATTGAAGTTTTTTTTATAGCTGAGCGAGGTTAACAAAATGTATTAAGATAGAAGGAAGAATAATATCCTTTTCCTATTTATCTCGGCCACTATTGCTGCAAAAGATATCAGATGCACTAAGTATCAAAATATAATTGGTCAAGATTAATCTCTTTGGCTACAAGATGATATTTCCTTTTTACGGTAATGGATATGTGAGGGATAGCCACTAGTTATGTCCTAGTTACGTACATTCCCAACATTGAGGATTTTTGGGAGTATTGTGTTGATGAATATGAAGTTAAAAGGCAGGAATAGTTAAGGTTCACCTTGCAGTAGATACAAGAGGTTAATATGGATTGGGTTGTAGATGGAATATAAGATGATAGGTCTGATCTAATAGACTCTATCTTCTTCAAAAAGTTTCAGGTTCAAGCTCTCGTAGAGATTAATTTAAAAGACCCAGAAGTCAGGGAAATCAGTGAAAGAAATGCCTTGGTAATCAAAAGGTCAGAAGCATGGATTAATAAAAGATATCTAAAATGACCGCATTAAGGCCACAAAATAAGGAGACTCCAAGGATAAAATTTGACCATCAAGGGGCCTCTTCATCATCTGCTCTGTTTAAAGTGCCATATGTAGTAACTAGTTCTCAACATATTATCGAAGGAGATTATGTTGAGGAAGATCCCAGGAAGAACAACAACCTTCAACATACCTGTGTTGATGAACTAAAGGAGAAAAATTAAAAGGGAAAGAAATAAATCTTGTGAAAAGGAAGGAAATGGCGAAAAGCCCAATTGAAATCCAGGATGTTCCTCAAAACAATGAGGAGATACCAATAATGTCACCTTCAATTCTAATGGATTCTCTACCACCAAAAGTACATAATCCATCTATGGATGTCCCACCTCCTCCCTTTTTAGAAATGATTCTTCCCTTGGAAGAAACTCTAGAACAAAATATTTCACCTCGACCAATGCAACAACTTCCTTAGGAAGTTGAAACACCAGATTCTTCTTAGCCTTCTTCTTCTCTCACATGGATAGAACAAAGTTCGATGAAGAAAAGGAAACTGGCAGAATTTATTATCCCTAAATTTAACATAGTTAAAAACTTATGTTCCAGAGACTCAAAAACCAAAGAAGACCAAGGTAGTTTCAAGGTTAAAAACACACTAAAAAATAGGAAATATGTTAGTTGAAATAACTCAACCTATTTCATAGATGAAAATGGATGAGGCCACATAGATTGATTTTGTTACGACAAGGTTCGATCTAAGACCTACTAGAGATGGAGATATATAAAAAAATTGGGTGGCTTTTGAAAATTTACTATAAAGAGTTGAGAAAGAAAGACTTGCAAAAGAGAAGTACAAGTAACAAATACAATGCCTCACATACCATGTGAGATCCCTCACAGATATACTTATTATTTATCATTAAGCATAGATCACTCATCAACTCTAAGAAAATCTCAAGGATAAATTAAGGTAGGAGCCCTTGAAAATATTCACAAATATAAGTCTTACAGAAAAAAGACCGAGAAATGGGTGGAGAGAATAACATAAAATGATTCTAGTTTCCTTACAAGAGCTAAGGCTATTTATGATTAGGTAAAGATCAAGAGAAAAGTTGTTGAAAAGGAGTTAGGAAATGCCAGGATAGAGGAGGTATTATTGAAAGACATTATGAGAGACCTCAAAGAAATGAAAAAAATAGATGGCAATATTTTGGTTGCTGAAAAAATACTCCCAAATCGAAAGGAGAATTATTCTAAACCTTGGCTTGAGGCTATAGAAATAAAATTGATAATTATCAATCAAGTTTTCATTGAGAAAGAATAAATTGTAAAGAGTTGTCATCAAATAAAAATAAAAATTCAGAATGAGGTCTCTACTATTCCTCTTGCATATCAGGAGAACTTCAAATAATGCAAGAAAGTTTCCATGACATGATTGATAGGGAGATTTTTAGAAATAAACATTTAGTGATGATACCATGGACATGTTGAGTGGAATTTCCTCATGTCTCAGATCTTCTGACACTTACTTGCAGAATTTGCAGTTTGAATTTAGTGTCATACATAAAAGTTAGAAGACGTGGAAAGAAAGGATGAAAAATATTGTTGTTCCAAAAGGAAAGTTGGTTTCCCCTTCCATCAAAATTTTTAGAGTATTTAAAGGAAATTCTCCTCTTCATCCAAATCTGCCTTCAGCTCCAACTTCTTCCTCAAGAGTTTCATCAGAAAGTGCATCAGATCAATGAATGATTGTAAAAAGTCATTTATAGTTTTTAGGTTTTGGGTTGCTACAAGTCATATTTTTGTTTATTGTAAATATTCACATGACTTGTACTACTTCTTCTTGTTGTTTCAAAAGTTTTATTTGGATCCCACAAATGTAAAAGTTAGGTTAATCCTAATTTGTGTTTTAAAATTAGTTATTATAAATTGAGAAGTTATTATAAGTAATTAGTTTTGGAAGTTTCTCTAAGTAGTTATTCTAAAAATTTGTCTCAGATAACTACCAAGTAGTTACAAGAGATAGTTAGGTAGTTACCTCAAGTAGTTACAAGAAGTGGTTAAGGAGTTACTATAAGTGGTTACACAACTTAAATTTATTTATAGGAGATAATTCATTGTAAAAGGGGTTCAAATTTTTGATAGAAGGACATTGTATAGAAACTTGAATGGTACTTTCAATCAAAGAAATAAAAGATAATTTTCAAATATTTCTTGTGGCTTAATATTAATGTTTATATGTGCATTGATGATAGTCTTGATTTCTTGAATGTCTTATGTGAATTAATTTAACATATCTCTCTTGGTATGTAGAAGTATATGTGTTAAATATTAATAGATAAAGAATATTTCACACTTTCTTTCTCATTCTCTCTCTCACATTTTCTTTCTTAAAAACCCCAAAATATCAAATACTCCTATTATACGAGGGAGTTTCCCCTCTCAAATGCAGAGGAATATTGTGATTTGATCGTGATCAAATTTCAATCTTTCCAACTATATTTGTGGTTTTCATTACATATAGGGCAAACAATGTCATTCTAAAGAAAGCATCCTCAGTGACACATCTATTTACCAATAGGTTGTATTGGAAGAGGACCAAATATACATTAATATACATGAGATATGTATGTATATATAAATATAAAACAACATAAAATATATTTCTATATATATAGTTATATAAATACATACATGTATAGACTTATCCTATAAATTTTCCTTAATTATGAATTAATGCAATAGGCTGGTCATCCTTCTTCTCCAGTTGTGTGCATTTGTTTTACATATTGAAAACAATGTGTTTACTTTTATAGATTTCTTGGCTAGGGTTCTTGGACCTTTCACTTTTTATTAAAATTACTTGTTATCTAGAAGGGTTTATTTACTTTTATGATTGATTAGGATTTGACCAAGTCCATTCACACTAAATATCCATTAATCAAATAATTTTTTAGTCACCCTCTTCATGTTCTTTAATTTTCTTTTGAAACATTGCAAAAATGGGATTGAAGCATCCTAAAATAGCTAAGATTATCAGTTATTGTGACTTTACTTGCTTATGTTATTCATATCTTCTTATATACACATATTTTCATGCATTACAACCAAAGTATTTGAATGGTGCTATCGATCTGTGTGGACGATATATCTACATAGATGTAATTAATATTTTATTAGATCTGTATACGATATTTAATTATATAAATTACCATCTAACATTTAAAAGGATAGTTTTTCCTATTAAATAGAATTAGTGTTATAGATAGAATATGAATATCTGCTCATTTATTTTTTTGTTAGAAAATGGGATTTTTGCCCAGAATACAAGTGCATCACTTTAATTTGGACTTAGGATACAAACCCAAGACTTAAGCCTCCTCCATTCACATGTGGACTAAAGTTGAATCCCTATTATAAAATAATCTTATCTCTTTTTCTAAATAAATATTTTATGTCACATTTTGTGATTTACTGTAATAGTATACAAAGTCAACAAATTCATAATAATTAAATTAAATTGTGTATGCACCTAAAAATGGTCAAGGCAAATCAACTCACTAAATCCTACCAAATGGATAAAAAATTAAATCAAAGGATTCTAATGTCTAATTGTGTAATTGAATTTAACTATTTTAATTGCATAATTAATAAATATTCAATAAGAAACTAATTATCCTATCCATTTAATTAATCAAAATAAAATCCACATTACTAAGAATATTAATTACTTGGATTTAATTAAATGCAAAATATTCTCTCAACAAGTCATTATTCAAACACCTTAGCCAATAGGAGAAAAGCACAAGGATCACTCACATTCCTTTTCTATCTCCACCATCCATTTCAAATCAGAAAATATTGACCATTCATTTCAAATGCACTCATTTGAACCCTTGAGAAATCTATAAAAACATGTCAAATCAACTCATTTGCATCCATCATTTTTTCATTATAACATTAGGCTAGTTTCACATTTGAATTTGCATATTGAGATCATTATCATTTTAGTAGAATTACATCATTTAGCTCATTCCATTATTCAATTCAATCAATGTAGCTACATTTTTACATAATTCAAAGTGAATCATAGATCAATCTCATATAGGATTACATCAATCAACCTTAGTTATAATAAATTTAATCATTCATGACATTAATTGTATCAAAATTTGCATTATTTTGGTGCATTACACAATTGAATCTTCCATTTCCTATTGTCATTCAACTAGATTAATATGAAATCTGAGAGCAATTAAATAATCTAATTAATTTTCATTATTAGGAAGCAATATTTAGTTCTTGATAAGTTTGTATATGAAATTGATAATGTTTTGTAGACTAACTCATTGAATTAATAGTCTATTAGATGTTGTGTGTTTCTAGATAGGCATATAATTTGACACAACATTTTGGCTCCCACCATGGTGGACGAGCCCCAAAGTTTCATCTTATTCTAATAAATTTGGTGATTTCAAGTTGTTGATTTGAACATATTGTCATATTTGTGATCTAAGGTCACTTCTAGTAATTTTTTAATCATTTCTCGTACGAAGCATCATTTCTAGTAGTTGCTAGGCCACTATTGGGAATCATCATATATAGTATAAAGTCTGTCATTTTTTGTCAAAGTAAGGTCATTTCTAGGAAGGACCTTATTCATACATTTCTATGTCATATCTAGTTAGTATTTAATCATATTTGTGAGAATCATCGAATTTGGTATAAAGTGAGTCATGTTCAATAAATTCAGTAGTATCCAGTATAAAGTTTTTTCATATTTGGAATATTGAATATATTTTTCAATCCTCTGAATTGAATTTTTATATTAACCCTAATGATTTGATGTCCATGTTTTTTCTTATGATTTTAATTTGAAACCTAACACATTTTTGTAGGAAGTATGTAGAAGATTGAAACTTCAAACTTCTGATGAGTGTTTTTTATGTTTCCTTGGAACTACAAACAAACCTTGTTCTTGATTAATTCATTTTTCTTAGGCACATAGTATAATATCATTAGTACCTAATTGGCTTATCAAAGTTATAGGGCAGTATGCTCTCACCTTTTAGAGGTGATTAGAAACCTAGAATCATTTCTGATTTGTCAAAGTGTGGAACTCCATAGGGCTATGTGATTTAATTAAAAGTAATGGAATCAAATGAATGAATGAATGCATGTTTTTTGTGTTTGGGATATTAATTGTGGTAGGAGAGAATGCTCCAACCTTTTAGAGGTAATCAAAATTTAGATATGTAGTCAAGCTCTATTTTCTTTTTTGTTTTTCATAGAGAGCATGTTGCAGTAGGGAAAAGTACCCACCCTGCAAGAAAAACTCAAGTGGAAATAGGTCAAAGTAAGGCTACCCCAATCTACTAAAAATAAATGCAACTATTAGCTAAAACTATGATGGATAGATGCATTTACGTGCACTCTTTTAGGAAAGATCTTAACAGTCCATACACAGACCCTTACTAGATTCATAAGATAGAAGCCTCCATTTTACCCTTTGTGCTTTATCCATAGTGCATAGGGGTTGTGTCACCCCTATAAGATTTTACACTCACCATTTGTGCATACCTGGTAGTGAGGTGAAGAGTTCTTGGATTTCATCACCTTGAACATAGGAAATCCCCAAAAGTGATCCCACACACACACACACACACACTCCTTGAAGGCTCAATTATGTGTTATAAGTTCTTGACATCTCCGCTTGGGATTACCTCTTAGATTGAGAGGGATAAATGCACTAGATCCAGGTTTAATTTGTGTGGGCCTATATAAATTGCATTGAATCCATTTCAAGGTTAGATCTATTTACATGTGCTTGTTGTGTGCTTCTCCTTGTGAAAATCTATTGGACATACACTTTATGTTTACGGTTTAAAGATGAAGACAAGTGTGTGCATTCTATCTCCTATGTGTTTTAGTCACTTAGAATGGAAGGATTCACCCAAAAACACCCTAGAAAAACCAAATTGATTGTCAAAAAATAGTGACAGAACCTTGAAACCTAAAAAATATTGTATTCAGTCCATTATGTGTCATTTTCTTTCTCCTAAAATATCGCATCCAGACCAAACATAGTCATATCTGGTCATTTCTATGTCACATAGGGGAAGTGTTATTTTTGGTTACTCTAGTGTTGTATTTGGGAAGAAAGGTAGTATCTAGTCTGTATTTCATCATATCTAGGAAGAAAGTTAGTATCCAATGGCTAAAGTATTATTTTAAATAAATCAACAAGGTTATATGTGGTTGATATTTTTTAGGATAGAGGGAATGTTTGTGCAACACAAAAAACATTTAGTGATTGATTTAGATACCCATTTCCAAGTAATTTCCAACTCTATAATCACATATATGAAAATTAGTTATATTTACCATGTTGTAATCATAATTCACTTGATTTCTCATTATCTCAATAACACTCTTAAGACATGATGAAAAAAATGACAAACCACTCAAAAAGTATTGATTAAACTCAAATTTTTTTATTTTCCATTTGATCGTAATCTACACATGCCTCTATTTCCTTCAAACATATAGATGCCTAAAATGACAAGTATATGGGAAAAAAATATCCTCAAGATAATGTTAGGGTATTTTTCACCCTTACAATAGAATTTGTTCATGATCAGATATATTTGATAAGGTTTTTTTTCTATTGATGACTAGGCTATAGAATGGCTCTCTAAGTTTCCCCCGGGCCAACAATATTTTGAGGAATTAATAAACAAGTTCATTAAAAAATACTCCTATAACATTCAACATCCTTTGAATATGATGGACCTTTGTAATACCAAACAACAAAGCAATGAACCATTTATCACATTTCTTCAAAGGTGGAGGAACATCTTTGCAATATATCCTAGACTGAGATCTGAAAATGAAAGGATGGATACCTTCATCAATAACCTAATAATGGAAATTAACTTTCATATTTAATTGTGATGTCCACCTACATTTAAAAAAATTATTGAGAGTGCAATGAAGATTGAGGATGTCTTGATTAGAAAAAGGAGAAATCAAATACTACAAAGATACTAAAGGTTTCGCTAATGCCTCCAAAACAAAAAAAAATTGACAAGTCAAAATTATGGAACAAGAACAAAAATGTGGTAAATGATGGATTAGTTGATGCCCAAAATGTTAAGCCAAAACAACCAATTTTTAATCTTTCAAATAGAACATCAACTAACACTCCTAATGAATCACACAGGACTAATAAAGAATCAAGAAAATAAAAATCACATCTCATGTGTGGTCCTAAAAGAAAATTCACTCACTTAGGGGAATACCTTGATACAATATTGCGTACTTGAAATCCTTTCACACAATATAATCTCTCTACCTAGGTCTAGACCATTTGAACCACCAATAAAGACTAAATGGTGGAATAATTCTCATTATTTTGAATACTATTGCAATGAAGGTCATTGAACTAATGATTGCATGAGACTCAAACATGTGGTGAAAGATTTGATTAACAATAACATGATCACAGTTGAAGGACAAAAAAAAGGGATACCATGTTGATGCAAAGAGGGATAGTACTTAGGGCCAAAGGAACTCCAAGCACCAAAGCAACTTGCAAATGCACAACTCGGAAGCTCAAACACTGAAAAGGAGAGAAGGAAAGAAGACACTTTATATTATTTTATCAAACTTCATACATATCAGGCTATAAGGCCTTCCCAGTTATAACCAAATACAATATGAAAATATTATAGAACAATCCTCATACATGCGAGATCCACAAACCCTAGATCTCCAAAATGATCATCCAAAACTGTTCTATAATATTTTCAGATTATATTTGGCCATAACAAGGAAGGCCTTATAGCCTGACATGTATGAAGTTTGATGAAATAATATTAAGTATTTTCTTTCCTTCTCTCATTTTCTATGTTTGAGCTTCCGAGTTGTGTATCTCCAAGTTGGTTTGGTACATGGGAGTGTTTTTGTCCCTAAGTACTATGCCTCCTTGTGTCACATGATGCCTTCAAAACACCTTTACCAGACTATTATAAAGGTTGAGCCTCTAATTCTAAAGGAGCTAGAGTTAATTGTACATGTTCTCATGAAAATATGATTAACATTCTCGAACCATATGATAAGTAAAAAAATGTCATTATCATCAAAGAAAAACAAGAACCTAAATCATCAAATATTGTCACAAGGGGTCAAGTGAGAGTCACCTTGAAAGGATAATCATCAAAGAAACCTACATCATCTAAACTGACATCATCCAAGCAATTAACATCATCATCACTGAATTATAGCTTGGTTGATCAATTGTAACAAAATCTATCTCAAATATCAATTCTTGAGTTGCTTAAAATATCTCCTTCTCATAAATAAATTCTTGACCAAGCTTTGGTAAAAATAAATGTCTCAAATGATTTAGATGTTGACCACTTCCAAGCTATGGCTGGACGTGTAACAATACTACATTACCTATCCTTTTCAAAGAAAAATGACCAATCCCTAAATCATCTGCATAAACTTCCCTCGTACATAGAGGGTCTCATCCATAAACATCAAATTGAGCATGTATTGATAGATGGAGGGTCTGGCTTATACGTTTGCACATTGAATCTTATTATGACATTAGGATTTTATGAAGAAGTTGTGGACCTGAAGAGAAAATTGAAAATAAACGCACACATGATGAAAAAGAGAGATCTTCCCAAGGTATAGTATCTTGCCCATTAGATTCAGATCAATAGAAAAATATGATATATGCCAAGTTCCTAATTTTAACTTATCTTATAAAAGTCTCTTAAGAAGGCCATGTGTTCATGAGATAGAAGTGGTTCCTTCTACATCTACATTTCATCAATTTCTCAAATTTCCCTACAATGGAGAAGAGGTCACTATTTTAGTAGACACTTGTTATTTTCAGTTTGGTAACACCATTACACAAACACGTGATAGCCTAGTCCCACATAATAGAGACGTTCATTATGACCAAAAACCATAGAGTTCTATGTATTCTACATTAAGGAATTTTGAAAAGTAGTTAAAGCTAAAAGATAATGGGATGGGAAAGTATAAATTTGATCAATTCTCTTATTAAAAACCTTACCCATCTCACCAAGAACATATAGAAAACCACCATCATCAATGTCTTCAAGCTCTAAGCCATTGGTGATCTATGATGGAAATTTTTTTAGGGATGGAACACTATTAGAAGAATTTGAAGATAAGGATGTCCTAAGCTAGTTGTATAATGATGAGGATGAATCACACCAAGAAGTAAAGTATATAAAAATCCCCACTCAATAATACAAAAAAAAGTTTCTAGATCATGCAACAAATGGGTTATAAAGGACAAGGACCTCTTGGGAATAAGAAAAAGGGGATCATTGAACCAATACATATGACCCATAGAACTCTAGAGGATAGAACCAGGTTAGGCTATAAAGAAGAAGAAGCTATTCCTCTACTTCATGACGGTCCTATTTTTGATCAAGAAGATGACGAAGAAATTACGCCAAAATCACTTGAGAGGCTCCTCTATCTACAAGAGGAATAAATAATAAGTCAAAAATAAAAAACCATAAAACAACATCAATCATCATAAGAACATTAAAATCTATTATATGGAAAAATTATTGGTACAGAAGAAAAAATTGCATACCTTCTCTTAGAGGGTATCCTAAAATTACAAGAAGGCATTGACTCATACTCTTATTATCATGAGTCCAGGAAGATAACTCTATGGATATATAGAAGACATTAAATTAGATGTGATTCAAAAATATGGATTGAGATTTGAAGAGGGAAAAATATCAAGTCACACACCTTTCAAATTTGGTTCACATAATATTGGTGTTGACTCTAGTGAGGATGGTTTTAATCTTAATGGTATAAATTGATCATTTGGAAAGTAACATTATAGACCTTGTTAGTTTGATCAAAATCTTTGATAACATGACCATGACCTTTGAATATTATAAACCATATCCTGATGATTCCTTACCATTAGTATACACCAAGCTTATTGATTGGACCAAAACTAAATCCATCGAGTTACAAACATTTCCCAATAACTATGCCATTGCCTTTTGTCTCAATTCTATTGAGCCCATAATGAATTCCACCAGTGAACCTAGTGTGTGGATGATAGTAGAAGATGCCAACTTTCTTATTTGCAAAAAGAAAAATAAAAGGAATGAAATATATGATGGTGAAAATATCATCACAAGAGTATTAGATGCAAAAAAAGTAAACACAAAGGACATATATAATGGTGAAAACCTCTATGAGGCACTACAGGATGAGAAACTTAACATCCTTTGGGAACACTTTCATGAAAGATCATCAATTCTTATTAGGCCTACACAATGAATCAATCTTGGAACAAAATAAGCAGCTATGATAATTCACTTAGCTCAGTCACTGCCACAAAAGAAGAAACAAGAATTAACCCAAATATTTAAGGAATGACAAATAAATTTTACATGATCTTATTCTCATATGACATGGTAAGACCCTGACCTGATCATGCATCATATGTCAATAACACATGGGGTGAAACAAGTTCATTTTTTTATAAGAAAAATGCATCCACATATCACATTTTTCGTAAAAAGAATAACTAGAAAAGTTTGTAAAAGATGGCTTCATTGGAGATATTTCTTATGCTGATTGGATCTTCAATATAGTTCCAATATAAAAACCTATCAAATCTATTAAACTTTACACATATTTTAGAGATCGTAATAAAGAATATCCTGAAGATGATTTTCTTTTATCAAACATAGACATGATAGTAGAGTTGAAAAAATCCTATGAAATTCTATCCCTCATGGATGATTTCTTCAAATATAACCAAATCAAGATAGCACTAGAAGATTAGGAAAACATATCTTTTACTTGTCCATTGGGCACATTTTGTTGGAATGTCATGTCATTCAGGCTTAAGAATGTTGGAGCCACCTATCAGAGGGAGATGACAACAATCTTTCATGAGATGATGCATAAAAACATGGAAGAATATGTGGATGATACCTTGGGAAAATCGATTAACCCAAAAGATCACTTGAAGGATTTAAGAAAAATATTTGACAAAATGAAACATTTCAGTCTATGGTTAAATCCCAAGAAATTTTCTTTTGGAGTGACATATGGGAAACTCATAGGATACATTATTTTGGAAAAGGGAATTGAAGATGATCCTGAAAAATTCAAAGCAACTATGGAGATGCAACCACCAAAGAACATAAGTCAATTGAGATCTCTCCAAGGAAAATGTAATCAATCAGAAGGTTTATATCATAATTGGCAGATAAATCACAACCATTCACAAAGATGCTCAACAAAGGTGTTAGTTTCCAGTGGAATGAAACATGTAAATAATCCTTTAATAAAGTAGAACAATATTTGGAAAATCCTCCTATGTTGATGTCTCTTATTCAAGGTAAACCATTGTTACTCTATATCTCAGCAACTGAAACATCATTAGGAGCACGATTAGCACAACAAGATGAAATAGGAAAGGAAAGATCCATATACTAAATCAGTAGAACATTGGTAGCCTAAGAAATAAAGTACATATCTATAGAAAAAGCATGTTTGGCAGTGTTCTTTGCATCACAAAAGTTAAGGCATTACATTATTTCTCATTTAGTTAAACTCATTACCAAAATTGATTCACTCAAATATTTGTTAAGTAAAGAAACACTAACAATGAGATGATCAAAAAGGGTAATGATATTGAGCAATATTTATATTGAATATGTGGATTAGAAGGATATCAAAGGATAATTTATTGCAGATCAACTAGTTGAAGAACCTTTTTAGGATGAGAGACCACTAAGGACTGTATTTCCTAATGAATCCATACTCACCATCATTTAATACCAATTGAAGCTATAATTTGATGGTTCATTCACTCAACAAAGATCTGGAGCATGTGTACTATTAATTACACGTCAAGGATATACTATCCCAAAAGTATATAAACTTGTGTTTTTGTGCACAAAAAATACAAAGGAAGATGAAGCCTTGGTCAATGGTTTCAAGATGGCATTAGAATGGATAACTAATTAATTATATATATGGTAATTCATAGCCGATAGTGAATCAAATCAATGATGAGTATTTGAAGAAAGATGACAAATGGGTTCCATACAAGAAAATGGTGGATCATCTCAAAAACTAATTTTATATATTATATTTGAGTAGATTCCCTCAGTAGACAAGAAAGAAAATGATGCAATGGAAACATTGGCCTCTTTTCTATAGATTCAGACTAACAAATTCACCACGAGTTCCTGGTGGAATAGTTACCCTATCAATCCTACAATTTTCTTGATTCCCATCTCATTTTACAAAAATTAGGAGATGAATCCTCTCGATAAGGACAAATATATGTGTACCTTACATAAAATAAAATTACTTAAGATTTATCCAAAAACCAAAAATGAAACCTTATCTAGAAAGCATCATGTTATATTATCATAGCTGACGACTTATATCGACGATGTCTTGATGGTACTTTTTGGTGGGACTTTGTGACCAGGTCCGCCAACATAAGTAAGTTGTCACCTGGTACTGGGGTACCGGCCAACTTCACCTATAAAGGTTGTCCAGGGAAATGAGATTCCCCTGGCCTTCAAGCACGTGAGAGTCAAGTCTCGACAGTGTGGGGGCTCAGTTGGGAATGTGATTGTTTTTTTTGGGGGGATAGTTGGTTATCCTGGCTCATCTTCTCCAGGGATTTAAGTAAGTGGGGTTTCTTGCAAGCATTCACTACCTTTACCAAATAAACTTTGAAAGATACTATAGGGTTAGGAGTATTTCATCTACTTATAGTTATGCTAAACATTCAAAATATCAACCAAGCTCTAACATGCTACACTAAATACCGATGAAATACAAAACTATTAGTTCATATTTAATCAATAGCAAGGGAAAGAAGGTCGTTAATCTACTTAAAATATCAAATCAAGGGACATAAAGAACATACAACACAAAATACCATTAATTTGAAGATCATAATGCTAACAACATCATTGATAGAACCCTTCCTTCTTCATTAACATATTTCCAGCAAGCACTGGTGCGTACAATCATTGTGTCTCCAAGGGAGCATCTAATTATTGAGAATCTCTAACAACTAAGGAGCATTGAGCTTTGCAACTAAGAACTAAGAGCTGAGAAAAGATGAAATGCTATTAGCTATCAAATGCAAAATCATCAATTTTGCCGACCCTTGGAATGAGGTCAGATCTATTATTTATACACAAGTTTTGATGTAAAACTAGCCTAACAAGTTTTGAATTCAAATATATTGGACCCAAAACTCATGGATCTGGAAGCTTTCATTCCAAAATAATAAATAATACAACCGATACATGGTTGATGGGATTCCCTAGACTCTGGAGAACCTTATTGTGCCTTACTGTTTCTGAAAGCCTCCAATACTTGGCTTATGCCTTCTTCATCTATGTCTCTGATACTATCCCAGTGACTGCGAACAACCTCCAATTTTTCCTCAACATCTCTGGCCCCATTCTTGAATTCATCCACCATCTTCATGGCGTCATGCACCCGAATCATTGTCTTAGATAGTCTAGATAACGTGCCTTGGTCAAAATCTCTGACAACCAGATACAGGGCCTCCATCCATTCATAAAATTTACTGAGGACATAGTCCTCTGGGGTGCACATTACGGTGGTGAAGGGATCAACTTGCAATATTCCAACCACAAATGCCTAAAATAGGCCCAAGGGATATTGGGCTGTGGTCACCTTTTCTTTCAAGTCCTTAACTAGTTCCTTGCATACCTTGATTTTGAGGCCAAGTTTGGAGTACTAGGCCTGGAGAGAATCATATGATTCGTCTCCCAAAATTCCTACCTCTGTGGTGGATTCTTCTCTGATGTTACAATTTTCTTCCAGCCCAGCCTTCCACTTTTCATACTTTACTAAGTCTTGCTCCCATATCAGAGCTGAGCCATTTTCTTGGGTGATAAGGATGTCGATCTAATAAAGATCTATGAGGGATGTCGATAGAAATTGTCTTATGGTGGCTACCTGATTGGTGGCCCACCCATCTATAGCCTACGCCTTCTTCTTCATGGCCTGGAGAGAATCCACATCACCCTGCACAAGCGGTGATCTGGAGGAAGAGGTTTTCAGGTGGATCTCTGCCAAAGGCCATGTAAGTTCTGCTAGGAGTGTGAGAAGATTAGCATTAGTTTCTCTTTCCTCCTTCAACTTCTAGCCTTGTTTGATGTACTGGGCCTCTACTGCTTTGGTGGCCTCTCTCAGCAGGTTGAGTTCACCCTGCTTATCTCTTCTCCCCAGGGCCACCTCTATCATAGTGTAATCTTCAGACCTTACAGCCACTACATCTTCATCTAGGGGAGGTGTTGCAATTTTTGTAACTGTGCATCCTATGGGACCAGTCCAGAGGGTATGGACTGTCCGTGCCTTCTTAGGCTTCTAGGCCTCTGCATTACGGGCCATCATTTTTTCTAGGGAGAGTGGAGCACTTATTGCTACTGCTGGGGATTTTATTTTTCTTGATTCAACCAGCCATTAGGGTGTCTGGGGTGGCTTTGCAGTTTGAATCTAGGTATCTAGGCTCCCTTCAAAATCTGGCGGTGCATTCCTAGGATTTTTAGTATCGTCGGACTCCTTTTCCTCCTCCTGTTCCTACTCCTGCTCCCCCAAAATTTTGGTGCCTTCCACCAAATTGGTGCCTTTTTTGGTTGTGTCCAGGATTTCCCCACCTGCACCTATATTACTTATTTCTTTCGAGATTTGCCCATCTTCTTGCTATTATTGTTCTCTGGCCCCATCTGTTTCTTCTGTCGAAACTTCTTCCTCTACAGGAATATCTTGTGGGAGTGGGTGAGGTTGTTGGCCAAAGTTTAACAATGCAGTTGCCTTTACTACCTCACCAAATGTACTCCAGGGAGCCTAGTCTCCTAGAGTCACCAAAGGTGTTTGGAGTGTGATAGTCAGGGGTACGGTTGTTCCCTCGAGTCCAGTTTCCCTGATTACTGGTTGCTCACCTGTCATTTTCCTTGGTTTATTCTCAGCCTCTTGGGCCACTGTTTCTTCTTGCCTTCCCTTCTCTTATTTTTCCTTCTACATTTCTTCCTAGACTTCCTCCTCTGTAGTAGCTTCTTTTTCTAGGATCTCCTCCTTCTCTTGAGCATAAATTTCCTCCGCTGTGTGGCCTGTATTTTGATGGAGGTCCATGAGCTTGTCCATCGAGAAAGTGTCATTGAAGTCATCATGTGGGGGTGAGGAGTCAAAAATATTTTCCATTTTAGAAGAGTCTGAACTGACGTCAACCGAAGGCTAATCTGGAATGTTGGGGATGGTGGCTGCATTTGGAGTGGGGGTCACCTTCTTCCTTTTCTTTCTCATCAATGGGACCCCGGTCTCTAGGATACTGGTAGACTCCACCTTAGTGAAAGTCTGTCTACTCATCATTGTGGCCAATGATGGGGATCCCACCGGGTGAGAAGATGCCATGGGAGTTATGAGGAGACCGGAGGACATCTATGTGCTTATTTGCTGGTTGGCCAGCCTCACTGACTCCACTTGTTGTTGCAATTGTACCATTAAAGGGGTGGGGCCTTGGGGTGACACCTTAGTCAGGGTGCCCTCTTTTTCTTTCCCCTTGCTCATGCTACGTTCGGTGGTGGTGGAAGATGGAGTGGCCTTTCAGACCATTGGTTTCTTTTGGGTGCCCTCAGGGCACACCCAAGAAAAATATTAGTGACTTGCCTCCACAATAGGGTTCCATACTCCCTCGATTGTCAAGTATTCAGGGGTGATCCAATCCATCAGAGGGAGATCTAACTTGTCCAATCCTTTTCCTTTGTACACTGGGTCCTCAAGTGACCCATCATCTGAAAATCCCTTCAGAAAATTCTGAATGTCGAGTGCCTTCATAAGCCTTTTGGACATGCGTGAATGTTGATGGGTTCAGAGATCAAAATTTTCTTTATATTCCACCCAAAAGTCTTCAATATCTTCCTTGTGCATGGGGGACGCCCAGGGAAGTGCTACGGTAATATTTCATAGAGGATCATAGTTCTTTATGGCGTGGTGGAATTCCACCAATCCCAAGATTTTCAATTCATTATCTTCCTCCCTTGCTGCGGTGAGGCTGCAGGTATAATTCCGCACAAAAATAGAAATGGGATGTTGATGACCTTCTTTAATGTAAAGAAGGCATGCAGGTCCATTATTTGTTGGTAGAACTCCAAAAGAATGATTCTATCCCCGCAATACCAGGGAAGAAGATAGGGTTTCCTAGAGAAGCCGGTCACCCGAATGTAAGTGTGGTGCTGGAACCGAATAAAGTAGTGGCCGTAAGTGCTGACCAAGTTCATCGCCTCCTTTGATAATCGGTACCCAGTATCCTGGGTAAGTGTTAGGATATTATGGTAAATGAAAGCATCATTTACCTTAAAAAAATTTAGGAAACTGAGTTCCCATTGTACTTCAGGATAATGATCCCATGGGGTCAACTAGCCCGGCCCATTCCCGAGTTCACCAATTGTTCTGAAACTTGGAAAAATGAGTCTTTGTTGGGCTAGTGCCCATAGTATGTAGGATGTCATGTATAACTTGGAACTCTAGATGATTTCATTCAGCTACGTGTCCACATGATTGGCAATGATAGCTGCCCAGTTGAAAGTTTGGCTATAGAAGGTGATGTAGTAAAGAAAGTAGTACATCCATGCTGAGAAATCCAAGGAATGGGGTAATCCAAAGACCCTACATATAAATTTGATGCCCACCTGAATGGGTTCTATGAAATCTCTGTGAGGGATTTCTAACTTCATCCTTTTATGGTCCCTCTTTGGGGACTTCAGCCAGTGAGTGTTAAGGTATTGCCGGGAGTCGAGAGGAGCTTCCTCAAACTCTTGTAATGACTTGGTCCAGTTGAAGATGATGGACCCATGGAATTGTGGAATCCCCAGCCCTGAGGCGAAAGTTGCTACATCCAAGGTGAAAATTGTTATTGGATATTGTAGAGGCTAGGTATCGGCAAGAAGAACAGTCCGAGTAGGTGCATTGTACAATGTTTCCAACTAAAGTATCAGTTCTGGTGATTGCACTACACAGGGAAAGTTTGCAGCCTTTATAATGCCAGAAGAGGCCAAGTGAGTGGCCATAGTGTCTCCACTGACCTTCAAGGTATATGGCTTGAATTAAGCCCTGCATTTCACCCCATGGTCCAGGCTCTGTGTCTGTTATTTCCCATACTCTAGAGTCCACCTTGGACCCTACGAGAATATTTTCCTTTGGGTACTTAGAAGTTAAGGGCAGCTTTTCAAACATCTTTTCGGCCTTGGTTTTTGTGGCCGCTCATGTGGAGGTGGTAGGTAGCTCCAGGCTATAAGGAGGGGTGATTACTCAAGACATCTTGATCCACTATCCGTAACCTACAAGACCAGAGAACCATTAGAACATGCAGTATATAAAAAGAGCATTAGAAACTCTGGGGGATTCATCACCGCCCTGCCCCTGTCCAACAAGTGTTAGCATATATCAAAAATTATGGAGTACTTGAAATAGATGTGAGTTAGATTTTGGGGTGTTTGAACCAAGTGACAGGAGGAAAAGAAAGACAAAGGACTCCTAGGGACCCAGAGTCTGGATAAACTAGCCGTTATCGATGTGACCTATAGTAAGCCATACTCGAGTGACATGGGCCATCACGTGGCCACGCGGTAGATGGCGTAAATATCATTAATGGTGACAAGCGAGCCGACACAAGGGAAAATTGAATGCCAGATAGGACAGGGCTTAAATGCCGACTCATGAGAAATTAATCCCACCATTAAGGTGATAAGATAGGGGAGAGAGAAAGTTGCCATGTCTCAACTCGGTGAGGTGTCGAGTTTGAACTGTGGTGACCTCCTCTCTACGAGCTCGATAAGGTGATGGAAATGAATTGCGATAGAGCATGATGAGCTTGGTAGAATGGAAGGATACACACAAAATATACACAAGTTTATAGAGGGCCATGACATATATACACTAAAAAAATAGGGAACCAAAGCTCTGCGAGGGCCGAAGCAAACTCATAGAACAATGGAAACCTATATACAACATCTACAGACTGTTTACATGATTATACAATGCTTACACAGCCACATGGGCTACCCTATGAAAATATACATTACATACATTAATTTACAACTGTGCGGAGGGTGGACAACCCTCTGGCAGAGCCAACCCACCAATAGGAGGCAAACCAACAGAAAAATACAAATGGAAAAAAATGGAAAAACCCCAAAAAGATGAAATGAAAGCAAAAGGAAATAGAAAGAACCAGACAAAAAGGAACTAGATAAGGGAAAACCAAAAACCTACCTAGAAAAACAAAGAAAACCACAATAGGTTTACCCTCGAATGATCACAGACAAGCACCGCAAATCAAATTTCAATCAACCACTAAGCATAGAGAAAATCACAGTTTAATCACTATTTAATCATATAATAATCTCTCTTAATGCTCTAAGTTTTTTAATCACCGTAACTATGAAAATGATAGGTAACTTCTATTCATACTCTTAGGGTAAAAACAAGTTACATTCTTCTCTGCAAGCTCTAGAACAGGCAGACCTCCAGACTCTGGGCTCAGGGATTCCACGCAACTATGCCTTCTCACAAAAGGAGACATAGTTGAAGAGAATTCCAGAGTCCCAAATCTGGCTCTCGAGAGAACAAACTCTGGGACCAGGTCCCGAAGACACAAGGAGACAAAACAGAAAGAAAAAAAAACCTCATGGAAGAAATCCTGGAGGGAAAAAAAATAAAAAAAACCTCACAGAAGAAAATCCCAGAGGGAAAACAAAGAAAAATAAACCTCACAGAAGAAAATCCCAGAGGCAAAACAAAAAAAAACAAACCTCATGAAAGAAAATCCCGGAGGGAAAACAAAGAAAAAGAAAGCAAGGCAAGAGCAAAAGTGAAAAGAGGGGACCCAACATTTTGCACACAAAATGTAGGGATGGGTATGCAGGGCATAACAAATGGTGACTCTCTGGGACAAATTCCTTAGTGCGTTTGAGAACTATAGAATCTCTGGTTAGCAAAACCAGAATCAATCATTACTTGGAGCATCCTTTTTGTAAGGTGCAAAGCATTTGAGAAAATCCGGTCCATACATGATTCAATCCTTGGACCTTGGTTAGTTGTGAAGTGTGTGCTTTGAAAGAAAATCAAACCATTGACCTCTAGGAGAAGTAGAGAAGAGGCACTAAATATATCAAACCAAAGTCATCAAATCTACTCATTTCCCCTGTATAGCGGAATTTCTCCATTCTCCAATTCTCTTTATTTCTTTCTTTTCTTAGATGGGAAGGTGGTACTCCTTTCACCAGTAACCTTAAGCTTAGCTAATTTTAACGATGGAACTTATTTCACCTTTCTATCCACTTCAAATTGCTAAATAGGGGAGAAAAAATCTAGACCCAGAAAGAATTTAAATGTTTTTCAGACTTGGGCCAACAAACTAGTGCGACCAATCTACTCTCGAAGTATCCAATTAATTATTCCTTTGATTTTGATTTAACTGATTTCTGGACTTCCGAGGATGAATCTGATGAAGATTATTCATATCCTGTTACCAAACTCACAAAATAACTCTGGAGTACAGACCAATTCCACCATGCTAACAATAGATTCTAAATTCACCAAAATGTAAAAGGTACCATTCTAGAGACTAGATGTTATGCGAAGCATACTGGTCTATAAAAAGGGTGAGCGAAATACTGGGGAACCCAAAAAAAATAGGAACAAACAAAAGAAAACCCCAAAAACATGCAGAAAACATAAGGAGAAGGCTACCCTGGAGGGCGGCCAGCAAGAAGCTAATTACAAGGCAAAGGTACTCCAAACGAAACACCAGGTGAAATATTTACAAGCTAGAAATTTACATATAGTACAATTCTGGACAAACTTATCAACATACCTCATTCAAAGTAGTGCTTAAGAAACTGACCACTAACGGGAAATGGATTGGCTTCTCCGGTCATATTACTAAGGTAATAAGTATTTTTCCTGCAGATCTCAGATATCAAGTATGGTCCAAGCTAGAGCTGTTGGAATTTGGTGTGCTTTCCTTTCTTTTCCTGGGCCTTGTCCCACAAAAGGACCAAGTTTAAGATCTGAAAGGCCTTATACTAGGCTCTTCGGTCAAACCATCATTTTACTACTACTTGGTTATGCACAAAGTGTTCAAGGGCTGCATCTCTTTGTTCTTCCATTTGCACAAGATTTAGGAGCTGGACCTCTACGATGTTGTCCTAGTTGCTGAATTCATGCATGAACTACAACACTAGGATTTGTAGGTTAATATGGAATATTGGGTTTTGGCCATAAAATAGGTGGAATGAGGAGGTCCCTAGGGCTGCCTTAATTCAAATACGATCTACCGAGAGAGCGAATCTCAGCTTTTCGTGCCAGTCCCAGGGGTTCTGATCTAATAGATGTTTGATCACTTCAAGTAAATTTTTGTTGGTTTATTTAGCAACACCATTCCCTGGAGGGTAATAGTTTCTGGAGAACTTCAGAGTGATCCTTCTATCATAGGTCCATTCAAGTAATTGTGCTAAAGAAAATGTCAGACCATTGTCACATACTATAGCAAAGGGCATTCCAAATCACGTGATGATGTTTTGTTCCAAGAATTTTATAACTACATATGCCATGTTGTTTTTACAAGGGATCGCTCTAGACCATTGGGTGTAATAATCGATGGTAGTTAGAATGTACCGGTAGTTGGCAGATGAGTTGGGCTTGATTTCCCTGATAAAGTCAAATGCCCATTGGGTGAAAGGCCTAGCTTCAAAGACTGGCTGCAAAGGCATAGCTGGGTTCCACTCACGATGTGTTATGGTTTGGCAAGTGTGGCATTTCCTGATGTGAGTGTAGACATATTTAAAGATACAGGGCCAATAGTATTTGGCCCAGAGGATCTGATGGGAAGTGGTGTCAGTTGAGCCATGCCCGGTTCCAAACTACCCATGAAATTCTTCAATAATTTTCACAGCTTGGTCCCTATCTATGCATCAAAGGTACACCCCTTCATAGTTCCTATGAAAAAGTGTGCCATTTTTTATCATGAAGTGTGCACTTTTCAATCAGAGGGTGTGATGTTTGTTTGGAGGCAATCCCTCTAGGCATCTATTATTCAACAATAAGTACACTAGGTCTGTGTACCATGGATCCTAAGTGATGGACTCCACTATATATGCCTAACATTCAATGTGTGGAGTCTCTTCTACCATCGCTCTACATAATCCCTGGCCTTGGACTATCTTCATGGGTTGCATTTCTAAATCATAATCTTGGAGGATGGCCATCTATTTCCCCCGTCTTTGACCCAATTCACTCTACATCAGCAGGGATTTTACTACCTAGTCCGGGATGATAGCATGCACTTTTCTCCAGAGGATATAATGCCAAAAAAATTTCATGGTGCAAACGAGAGAAAAAGCCTATTTTTCCAGAGACAAATACCAGAATTCAACATTCTTAAAAGGGGAGCTCATGAAAGCTATTGGTCATTCTTCCCCTTCAACTTTCTAGGTCAATACTGTCACAGCAGAATGTGATGAGGCAAAGGAATATATGTAAAAGGGGAGGGAATAGTCTAGACTAGCCAAGACTGGTGCCTCCATGATCATTTGTTTAATCTGGGTGAATGCCCACTTTGCCTTTAGACTCCACTCAATCTTAGTATCTTTCTTCATCATTTAGTTGAGTGGCTTTACAATCTCGGTGAATCTGGTGATGAACCACAAGACAAAGTTGATCTTCACAAAGAAAGATCTCATTTCCTTCTTGCTATCGGGCATTTGTAGGTTTAACAATGCTTCAACTCTCTTAGGGTCAATAAATATACCCTTCTCAAAGACAATATGCCCAAGCAGCTTCCCTTTAGTGACCCTGAATATACATTTCTTAAGGTTGAGGGATATTCCATATCAACAACACCTCTCGCAAATTCGGACAAGGTGGGCGGAATGATCACGCCTGTCCTAGGAGAAGATGGTCAAATCATCCATGTAGATGATTATACACCAGTTCACAAGGCCCTCGAACATAATGTCCATAGCCTCTTGAAATGTGGCACCTGCGTTGATCAGGCCAAAGGGAATTCTCCGGTAGGCAAACATTCCCCACTTGGTGGTAAACACCATTTTATCTCTATCCTCATATTTAACAATGACTTGGTTATACCCGGAGTACCCATCCAAGAAAGACATCATTTGTGATCCATTCACAATTTGCAGTACCTCATCCAATGAGGGGAGAGGGTGATTATCTTTCTTGGAATCTTTGTTTAAATTTTGAAAATCGATGCAAAGGCATATCTCGTTGCTTTTCTTCCTCACAGGGACTAGGTTGGCAACCCTCGTAGTATGCCACATTGGGAAGATTATTCAGGCTGACGGTAGTTTTTGAACCTCCTGATAAATCAGAGGCTCGATCAGTGGGTTGACCGTTTGTTTCTTTTTCAAAAAGGCTTAGCGTCACATTTCAGTGGGATAGTATGAGTCATAATGGATGTATCATAGGTTTTCAAGTCCTCATACCCCTGTGCAATTACATCAATGTATTCTTGGAGAACCGCGAGAATCTTCTCCTTCTCCGCAGGAGAGCAGGAGGTGCCAATGTGTATCCATTTTTCTTCACCGGCATGGCCAATGTTCACTTTCTCAAAATTTCCTCCCTTAGAGGAGGATTATATCTTTCCTGGCCCCGAGGGTCCGAGTCAAAGATTTTTCCAAGCGTGACCATCCCCTTAGGGATGGTGTTGGTTGGTAGGTCCATGATCCCATCATCTTCATCACCCTGTTCAGTATCATTGTGGTCTCTCTCCTCGACTATCTTGTCCTCAAAGACACCAACATTGGCCATAAAGGCTAGGATATGTTGATCGTCCTCAAAGACCTAAAAATGGGTGACATTGTCTGGAATGGATTGGGTGGGGACCACTTCAACAAAAAATTTGTGGAGTCGAGAGCCAGCCATTGGCTCGAGCGTACTGGCAGAAACAAGGGCATCTGGGACATAATTCCGTCTCTAGGGAATAATTTCAATGCCAAAGGCATCAAAATATTTGATAAGGCTCCATGCCCGGTTGCAGTATGTGGCCAACCTTTTATTGTGACAGGTGTATTGACTCCGGACTTACTTAACGATCAACTCTAAATCACCCAGGGCCCGAAGGTGAGTGATTCCTTTCCTTAGTGCAAATAGGAGTCCAAGGACCAAAGCCTCATACTCTGTGATGTTATTCATGTAGTTAAATTGCAGCCTATAAGATGCAAGGAAGGATTTCCCCCATGGGTTGATCAATTCCACTCCGGCCCCACATCCTTGTTTGGATCAGGACCTGTCAAACTTAAGGGTGCACAAGTCATTGTTTGTTGCCTGGGGCTGGGAAGATGAAGTGGTCTTTGGATTATCTTTGGAAAGATTGGGAGGAGTTTCCTCCAGCATTGATGGTACACATATGACATTTGCCTTCAGAGAGATTTTTGGTTGGGATCCCCAGACAAATAGTGCTGCAGAGGCACTGCCAGTAGAAGTACTGGGTCCCAAGGAATCAGTCGTGTGTTCTTCCTTCTGGAGTGCTTCGGTGTAATGGGTAGAAGTAGAAAGGCAAGGCCCACACTCTAGCTTCAAATTTTTATGATAATGCACCCTGCACCAAGTGCTATATAAGAGTGTATCGAGAGTCGCTGTGGTACCCTAAGAGTTAACCTCAACCCTTAGTTTTTCTTACAGGTCCTGGGTTCTCTAAAAAACTATGGGGTCCTCCCCGGGGGTGAAAATGAATGTAAAGATCTCAAGGGGTTTGTACACCCCCGGGGAAGTCTCAGAGAAGAGGACTTCATATACCCTCCCAACTTCGGTGAGGGCCTGTTTTATCTGGGCTCACTTTCAATGCAGATCTAGTTAGATTCTCCCTCCCAGGGGAGCCACAAGTGGGAAAGGTTGGTCAAGAAATATCCATTTAGGGACTTGGACCAATTGTGACTTAGTGACATCCCATAAGTCTCTGGGATGTCCACCACCTAGATGACAATCAAGCTGGCTATCCTGGGGTCCTGGATGAGTTGAATCTGGATGTTCTTTAGTTCACCCAACATTTTTACAGCAATTTTGTCCAGCTAGATCACTACGTCGTTGGATAGGGTGGGGAAAAATCTGAGCTTCTGGGATATGGATAAAGGCATGATGTTGCATGAAGCCCCGAAATCTACTAGGCAATTATGTATATTGTTTCCTTGTATTTTCAAGCCTAGTAAGAAGGGAGGATCCTTAGTATTTCCTCAGAAGACAACCACATTGGCATCATCAAAGGTGACCATCTTGGGTGGGTGACTAATGGCTTTCAGGTTTCCCAAGAGCTTTAGAAGAAACTTCTTCTATTCAGGACAGTTTAGCAAAACCTCCATCAAGGTCATGGAGGTGGTAGTTTGTTCTAACACCTTCATAATATCAAACCTTCCTCCTGAGAATTGGTGGCTTCCCTTAGATGGGTCCTTAGCTTGGTTAGGGCCAGGGCCTTTTGGAGGGACGAATTGATCAGTCAAGTTATCCTAGAGAGGAGTATCTTTGGGAGGAATAGGCGTATAAACTGGTCCTTTACCAACCTAAATCTGAGTGTTGTAGGGTGTCCATGGGTTGGTGAACCCCTATAGTTTGGGTTCCTCTTCATCTTCTTTGCCTGCTCCAAAGAAGACAGTCTCACAGGTGAATGCACCTTGAGTGGGCTCTTGTATAGGAGGCTCCAAGGGCATAGGATCATAGGTTTGTTGCCTCTCTAGTTGGGAAATCATGATGACTTTCTCTAGCATGGCATAGTTCACCTCATTATGATAGCCTATGTCATGCAATCTACACCAGTTAGTCATTGTCTAGAATTTCATGACAAGCGTGAAATGGGAAGGTCCAGTGTCACCTTGATTGGTGTTTTCATTTGGAGGAGGACCTTCGGTATTAGCATTGTTGTTCCATTATTGTTGGTTGGGGCGAGGCCCATTGTTGTAATTTATTCCTCTAGCATTGGTATTTTTTTGGCAAGAGAAGATGTTCCCCCTTTGGGAATTGGTTTTGTGGGGTGCAAGGGGCCCCACCTTCAGCTAACCCATGTCCATAGTCAGTGTAGACAATATTTGTTAGAGGGATTCAACCTCGGTGGTCAGCTGGGTATTCGTGTCACAATGTGACGGTTGTTGTTGTTGGTTTCCTGAGAAAGAGGCAACATTCATTGGAGTCAAGGGCAGCAATCCTCCAGCCATAGATGACTAAAAGAAAGGCACTCTAGAAGGTTATGTCTTTAGTTGTTGCATTTGCTATAGCTGGTTCCAGGGAAAGGATTCCAGACCCGGTGTTGTCTGAACTTGCAATAAGTATACATACCGAGCCTTCTGGTCTATTGGTGGTGGTGGGGGATTCATGGCCATCACAGGGGCACCCATTTCCTAATTGGGGTTATATCCCCCGGTGTAAGAATTTCCATCGGGTATCATGTTAAATGGCATGCTTTTCCCAATCCCACTCTGAGATTTGTTAAGACCACAGGACAATTCCAAGGCCAGGTTGTAAACCTTTGCCAAAGTATCCCAGTCACCTAGGGTGTTAGTTCTCTAGAGGAGAGTGGCAATGAAAGGGTCCATCACATTAAGATAGGTTTGGATGGTTACATTCACGGATGGGATGAAGGGACCCGTGCATCGCTTAAAGGTGCATTGGAACCGGTGGTTAAATGTTGTGAGGGGTTTGTTCTATTCCTTTCTAATGGAGATGAAATAGTTGTGGGACCATACTGGGTCCATAGGTATGCAAAATTTAGCCAAGAAGGTTTCTTCCATATCCTGTCAACTATTGATGGAGTTGGAAGGAAGGTTAAGGTACTAATTCAACTCATTCTATCCCAAGGATAGAGGGAACATCTGGGTCACATTGTCTTGATGTTGGATATGGTGTCAGTTCATGGAATCTTTGTATTCTTGCACATGTTTTTCTATGGTCTATGAGCCTAAATTCTTATATTGGGGACAAATATTTTCTGGGTGTGTAGGAAGATGATTGGTTGCACCTGAAAACTGTCCCATTGAGGACCCAGTATTTCCAAAATATTCAGCCATCGGGGGTGTTTGACATTGACTAGGTTGAGCGTTAATTCCTGGGGCTATCTGGGGGAGTTGGGTATTGTGAGCTATAGTAGATCCCCACACAATGATAGCTAACTTGGATTTTGGGGTACATTTCTTTTAAGCAGGAGGCTCAAGTTCAACAAACCTTCTGGGATTGGGAGCTGATCTAAGGATTCTTTCTAATCTCACGGGTGTGAATGACCCAATCCCACTAAAGGTTTGAATCCTAAAACTATGGCTTGGGGAACCCTTGGGCAGTGTGAAGTCTAAATCCTCAGAGGGGGACGAGTTCATGCCCTCCTTCTAGTGCTATTTTATGTTGATGAGACTTTGTGACTGGGTCCGCCAACAGAAGTAAGTTGTCACCAGGTACCAGGGTATCGACCAACTTTTCTTGTAAAGGTTGTCTAGGGAAATGATATTCATAGGGCCTTCAAGCACATGAGAGTTGGGTCTTGATAGTGTAGGGGCTCAGTTAGGAATGTGAATTTTTTGTTCAAGGGGATACCTGGTTATCTTGGTTCGTCTTCTCTAGGGATTTAAGTAACTGGGGTTCTTGCAAGCATTCACTACCTTTACCAAATAAACTTCAAAAGATACTATAGGGTTAGAAGTATTTCATCTACTTATAGTTATGCTAAACATTCAAAACATCAACCAAGCTCTAACATGCTACACTAAATACCGAAGAAATACAGAACCATCAGTTTATATTTAATCAATAGCGAGAGAAAAGAAGGTCGTTAATCTACTTAAAATATCAGAGAAAGGGACAAAAAGAACATACAACACAAAATACCGTTAATCCGAAGATCAAAATTCTAACAACATCATTGATAGAACCCATCCTTCTTCATTAACATATTTCTAGCAAGCACTAGTGTGTATAGTTGTGGTGGCTCCAAGGGAGCATCTAATTACTGAGAATCTCTAACAACTAAGGACCATTGAGCTCTACAACTAAGAACTGAGAGCTGAGAAAATCTGAAATGCTATTAGCTATGGACTGCAAAATCATCAATTTTGCAAACCCTTGGAATGAGGTCGGACTTATTATTTATACACAAGTTTTGACCTAAAACTAACCTAACTTATTTTACACTAAAAAATATAATACTATTTCTAGTGGCCGGTACTACCTGTGCCATGCTACAAAAGACATCAAGATGGAGAAGGTCTGGCATGTCAAAAGAAAGAGACAAGAAAGGTGGAGTGGAAGAATCAGCCTCGAGAAGAGAGCCAGGAGGAGAAAAGAAGAAATCTAATCCCCTAGGGATTGAGGCTACATGCCTCATTAATGGAAATGTGGCTCCCTGTCTCTGATGCACAAGGTGTAATGTTAGAGTGGCACCTTGGGAAAAGCACCTGTCAGAACCTTCTTGTTGAGCTGACGTGCCTTGTTGGAGTCACCCACCTTCTGACATCCTTATTAACTTCTTTGAAAGTGATCGGTCAGCTTTGGGAACCGGGACACAGGTCACTTTAAAGAATTCAAAAATATTGAACCTGAAACACCAGGATCTAGAAGCCTACATTCCCAAATAATAAAGAATAAAACTGATACATGGTTGATGGGATTCCCTAGACTCCGGAGAACCTTATTCTGCCTTACTATTTCTGAAAGCCTCCAACACTTGTCTTATGCCTTCTTCATCTATGTCTCTGATACTGTCCCAGCGACTGTGAATAGCCTCCCATTTTTCCTCAACATCTCTAGCCCCATTCCAGAATTCATCCACCGTCTTCATGATGTCATGCACCCAGATCATTGTCTGAGATAGTCTAGATACCTACCCTGGTCAAAATCTCTGGCAACTGGATACAGGGTCTCTATCCATTCATCAAATTTACTAAGGACGTAGTCCTCTGGTGTGCACATTCCAGTGGTGAATGGATCAACTCGCGATATTCCATACACAAATGCCTGAAATAGACCCAAGGGATATTGGGCCATGGTCACCTTTTCTTTCAAGGCCTTAACCAGTTCCTTGCATAACTCAATTTTGAGGCCAATTTTGGAGTACTAGGCTTGGAGAGAATCATATTATTTGTCTCCCAAAATTCTTGCCTCTGTGGTGGCTTCTTCTCCAATGTTATGAATTTCTTCTAGCTCGGCCTTCCACTTTTCATACTTTACTAAGTCTTGCTCCCATATCAGAGCTGAGTTGTTTGCTTGGCTGATAAGGATGTTGATTTGATAAAGATCTGGGAGGGATGCTGCTAGAAATTGTCTTATGGTAGCTACTTGGTAGGTGGCCCACCCATCTACAACCTCCACCTTCTTTTTCATGGCCGGAGGAGAATCCATGTCGCTCTACACAAGTAGCAATCTGGAGGAAGAGGTTTTCAGGTGGATCTTGGCCAAAGGCCATGTAAGTTCTGCTAGGAGTGCAAGAAGATTAGCATTAGTTTCTCTTTCCTCCTTCAACTTCTGGCCTTGTTTGATGTACCAGGCCTCCACTGCTTTGGTGGCCTATCTCAGCAGGTCAAGTTCACCCTGCTTATCTCTTCTCCCCAGTGCTACCTCTATGATAGTGTAATCTTTGGGCCTTACGACTACTGCATCTACATCTAGGGGAGGTGTTGCGATTGTCACAACTATGCCTCCTATGGGACCATTTCAGAGGGTATGGACTACCCGTGCCTTCTTAGGCTTCTGGGCCTCTGCATTATGGGCCATCATTTTGACTAGGGAGAGTAGAGCGCTTGTTACTACTACCAGGGATTTTATTTTTCTTGATTCAACCAGCCATTGGGGTGGCAGGGGTGGCTTTACAGTTCAGACCTGGGTATTTGGACTCCCTTTGGAATCCGGTGGTGCATTCCTGGGATTTTCAGTATCGTTGGGCTCCTTTTCCTTCTCTTGTTCCTACTCCTACTCCATTGACATTTCTGTGCCTTCCACCAGATTGGCGCCTTGTTTGGCTGTGTCTGGGATTTCCCCACCTATACTATATTACTTGTTTCTTCAGGGATTTCTCCATCTTGTTGCTATTGTAGTTCTCCGGCCCCATCTGTTTCTTCTATCAGAACTTCTTCCTCTACTGAAATATCTTGTGGGAGTGGGTGAGGTCATTGGCCAAAGTTTAATAATGAAGCCACCTTTACTACCTCACCAAATGTACTCCGGGGAGCTTGGTCTCCTAGAGTGACCAAAGGCATTTGGAGCATGATTCTTGGGGGTACGGTTGTTTCCTCGGGTCTGATTTCCCTGATTACCGATTACTCACCTGTCATTTGCCTTAGTTGATTCTTAGCCTCTTGGGCTAGTGTTTCTTCTTGCCATCCCTGATCTTGTTTTTCCTTCTACATTTCTTCCCAGACCTCCTTCTCTATAGAAGCTTCTTGTTTTGGGATCTCCTCCTTCTCTTGAGATACAATTTCCTCCGCTGTGTGGCCTGTATTTTGATGGAGGTCCATGAGCTTGTCTACTGAGAAAGTGTCATCAAAGTCATCATGTGGGGGAAAGAAGTTAGAAATATTTTACAGTTCAGGAGAGTCCAAATTGGCATCGACCGAAGGCAAATCTGGCATGTCGGGGCTAGCGGCTATGCTTGGAGTAGGGGTCACCTTCTTCATTTTCTTTCTCATCAATGGGACCTGGTCTCCAAGATACTGGTAGACTCTGCCTCAATGAAAGTTTATCTGCTCATCATTGTGGCCAATGACAGGGATCCCACTGGGTGAGAAGATTCCATGGGAGTTATGAGGAGATTGGAGGACATCTGTGTGCTTATTTTCTAGATGGTCAGCCTCACCGACTCCATTTGCTATTGCAATTGAACCATTCAAGGGGTGGGGCCTTGGGGAGGCACCTTAGCTGAGGTGCCCTCTTTTTATTTCACCTTACTCATGCTAGGTCTAGAGGTGGCAGAAGATGGAGTGGCCTTTTAGACCATTGGTTTCTTTTGGGTGCTCTTGGGGCACACCCGGGAAAAATATTGGTGACTTGCCTCCACAATAGGGTGGCATACTCCCTCGATTATCAAGTCTTTAGGGGTGGTCCAATCCACCAGAGGGAGATTTAACTTGTCCAATCCTTGTCCTTTGTACACTGGGTCCTCAAGTGGCCTGTCATCTAAAAATCCCTGTAGAAAAGTCTGAAGGTTGAGTTCCTTCATAAGCCCTTTAGACATGCATGAATGTTGACAGGCCCGGAGATCAAAACTATCTTGGCAGACCACCCAAAATTCTTTAATATCTTCCTTGTGTGGGGGGGGGGGGAAGCCCAGGGAAGTGCTATGACAATCTTTCCTAGAGGATCATAGTTATTTTTGGCATGGTGGAATTCCACCAATCCCAGGATTTTCAATTCATTATCTGCCTCCCTTTCCACGGCGAGGTTGCACGTATAATTCCCGCACGAAAAAGGAAATGGGAAATTAATGACCTTCTTTAATGTAAAGAAGGTGTGCAGGTCCATCATTTGTCTGTAGAACTCCAAAAGAATGATTCTTTTCCTGCAATACCGGGGAAGAAGATAGGGTTTCCCAGAGAAGATGGTCACCCGAATGTAAGTGTGGTGTTGGAACTGAATAAAGTAGTGGCCATAAGTGCTGACCAAGTTCATCGCCTCCTGTGATAATAGGTAATTGGTGTCCCAGGTAAGTGTTAGGATATTATGGTAAATGAAAGAATCATTTACCCGACAAAAATTTAGGAAACTAAGTTCCCATTGTACTTGGGGATATTGATCCCATGGGGTCAACTGGCTTGACCCATTCCCAAGTTCACCAACTATTCCCAAACCTTGAAAAACTGGTCTTTGTTGGACTAATGGCCATAGGACATAGGATGTCATGTAGAACTTGGAACTCTGGATGACACTGTTCAGCTATATGTCCACATGATTGGCAATGATAGCTACCCGATTGAAAGTTCAACTACAGGTGGTGATGCAATAAAGAAAATAGTACATCCATGCTGAGAAATATTGAGAATAGAGAAATCTAAAGACCCTGCATAGAAATATGATGCCTGCCTGAATGGGTTCTATGAAATGCCCACGAGGGATTTCCAACTTCATCATTTTATGGCCCCTCTTCGGGGACTTCAACTAGTGAGTGTTAAGGTATTTCCGGGAGACGAGAGCAACTTCCTTGAACTCCTGTAATGACTTGGGCTGGTTGAAGATGACAAACCCCTAGAATTATGGAATCCCCAACCTTGAGGTGAAATTTGTTGCATCTAGGGTGACAATTGTTGCTGGATATTGTAGAGGCCATGGATTGGCAAGCAGAACAGTCTGAGTAGGTGCATTGTACAATGTTACCAGCTGAAGTATCAGTTCTGGTGATTGCACCACACAGGGAAAGTTCATGGCCTTTATAATGCTGAAAGCGGCCAAGTGAGTGGCCATAGTGTCTCCACCAGCCTTTAATTGGTATATGGCTTGAATTAAGCCTTTTATTTCAGCCCAAGGTCCGGGCTCTGTGTCTGTTATTTCCTGTACTCTGAAGTCCACCTTGGACCCAACGAGAATGTTTTCCTTTGGGTGCTTAGAATTTAAGGGCCCCTTTCCCAACATATTTTTGGCCTTGGTTTTTGTGGCCCCCCGAGTGGAGGTGGTAGGTAGCTCCGAGCTATTAGGAGGGGTGATTACTTTAGACATCTTGATCCACTATCCGCAACCTACAAGACCAGAGAACCGCTAGAACACGTATTATATAAAAAAGAGCATTAGAAACTCTGGGGGGATTCATCACCACCCTGCACCTATCCAACAAGTGTTACCATATATCAAAAATTTCAGAGTATGTGAAATAGACGTGAGTTAGATTTTGGGGTGTTTGAACCAAGTGATAGGAGGAAAATAAAGACAAAGGAATCCAGGGGACCCGGAGTCTAGATAAATTAGCTACTATTGACGTGACCTATAGTAAGCCGTACTCAGCTGACATAGGCCATCACATGGCCACATGAAAGATGGCATAAATTTCATTAATGGTGACAAGCGGGCCGACATGAGGGAAAATTGAATGCCAAATGGGACAGGGTTTAAATGCTGACTCGTGGGAAATTAATCCCGCCATTATGGTGATAAGACAAGGGAGAGAGAAAGTTTCCATGGCTTGACTCGATGAGGTGCCAATTTTGAACCGTGGTGACCTCCTCTTGATGAGCTCAGTAAGGTGATGGAAAAGAATAGCGATGGCGTGCGATGAGCTCGATAGAATGGAAGGATACACATAAAATATACACAAGTTTATAGAGGGCCAAGACATATGTACACTAAAAAATAGGGAACCAAAGATCTGCGAGGGCTGAAGCAAGCTCCCAGAATAATGGCAACCTATATACAACATCTAAAGACTATTTACATGATTATACAACACTTACACAACCACACGGGCTACCCTACAAAAATATACATTACATATATTAATTTACAACTGTACAGAGGGCGGAGAACCCTCTGGTAGAGCCAACCCACCAACGGGAGGTAAACAAAGAGAAAAACACAAAAGGCAGAAAATGGCAAAACCAAACAAAGACAAAACGAAAGAAAAAGGAAACAAAAAGAACCAGACATCAAGAAACCAGAGAAGGGCAAACCAAAAACCTACCTGGAAAGACAAAGAAAAGATGGGGAGAAGAACACCAGGAGTGCTTTGCAATAGGTTTACCCTCGAATGATCACAGAGAAGCACCGCAAATCAAATTTCAATCAACCACTAAGCACAAAGAAAATCGTACTTTAATTGCCTAAGAATCTCTCTAAATGCTCTAAGTATTTTAATTGCGGTAACTGTGAAAATGAAAGGTAACTTCTATTTATACTCATAGGGTAAAAACAAGTTTCATTCTTCTCCGCAAACTCAGGAATAGGAAGACCTCTGGACTCCAGGCTCGGGGATTCCACGCAAATATGCCTTCTCACAAAAGGAGACATAGTTGAAGAGAATCCCAAAGTCCAGAATCTAGCTCTGGAGAGAACAAACTCCAGGATCGGGTCCTAGAGACACAAGGAGACAATAATAGAAAGAAAAACAAACCTCACAGAAGAAAATCCCAAAGGGAAAACAAAGAAAAACAAACCTCATGGAAGAAAAGCTCGGAGGGAAAACGAATAAAAACAAACCTCACGGAAGAAAATCCTAGAGGGAAAAAAAAGAAAAAAAAACCTCATAGAAGAAAATCCCTGAGGGAAAACAAAGAAAAAGAAAGAAAGGCAGGAGCAAAAGCAAAAAGAGGGGACCCAACATTTTGCACATGAAATGTAGGGACGGGTATGCAGGGCATAACAATACTTTATTGAGATGTTTAGAATGAGAAGAATCTGACAATGCCTTACATAAATTCCATGAAGGTATATGTGGATCACCTTCGGAGAACCTCTCTCTTGCTAATAAAATTTTGAGAATCAGATACTATTGGCCAACAATGGAGAGAGATTCCATCAAGTTTGTAAATCAAAGCAAAAAATGTCAAATCCAAGGAAACCTTATCCATGCACCACCGTAAGATTCACTACCTTTCATCACACATTCACCATTTCTCTAATTAGATAATATTATATTGGTTAGATCTATCCATCATCATCAAATAAACCTAAGTTCATCATAACTGCTACAAAATATTTGACAAAGTGGGTTCAACCTATACCTTTGATCGCTGCTACGAGAAAATAAATATTAATGTTTATACTCAACTACATAATATGTAGATATGGTATCCCATCTTCTATAGTGATAGACAATGGTAATTTATTTAAGAATAATAATGTCACTGATCTCTATGACAAGTTTCATATCACACTATATTTCTCCTCTATCTATTATCCGCAAGGAAATGAACAAGAAGGGGCAACTAACAAAAAAAAATTGAAAACCTTGCACTAAATAGTTAATGATGCTGGATGGACTGACATATTTAACTAAATCCAACTTTATGGTTTTATTGTACAAGCATTAGAACACTAAGAAGGGCTGCCCCATATGCTCTAGTCTATGGACTAGAAGTTCTTCTACTAATTAAAGTTGAATTGCCATCATTGAGGGTATCTTTAAGAGTGCTTATCTTTGATAAAGAATATAAGATCTCCCACTTGAAATAAATTGAATTGATAG
Organism: Thuja plicata; assembly: GCA_018584345.1. Lineage (NCBI taxonomy): Eukaryota > Viridiplantae > Streptophyta > Pinopsida > Cupressales > Cupressaceae > Thuja > Thuja plicata. The sequence goes on from MU227083.1 coordinate 3,942,415, forward strand.
AAGATTGGTGAAAAGAAGTCTTTGATCACCTTTGAGTCTATAAAAAAGGGCTAGAGGATATCATCATAAAGTCAGACATAGAGAATTCCAAGTTGGCAACCTAGTACTAAGAGAAGACCCATGAACAAAGTAAGACATGGAAAAGAAAGGCAATTTTGAACCAAACAAGTTGGAATCCTTTGTAACAGTCTCCACATATGGCTCTGGGGCTTACAAATTGTCAACACCTAAGGGATATTTACTTTGAACCCTATCAACACTATCGATTTGAATAAATTCTATACTTGACAACATAAGTTCAGTACTTGTACAATGCAAAATAATCTTGAAGAAAATAAAAAAATGGAAAATGATCCTGAAGAAAATAAAAAATAGTGGAAAATGATCCTGAAGAAAATAAAAAAAGTGAAAAATGTTCCTAAAGAAAGCATAAAAATCATAAAAAAAAGTCATGAAAAAAATATTTATCTTGGTTAAACCTAGAAAATAGGCAAATTCGTAACAATAAATTTTTTTAAAAAAATACAAAATACAAAAAATATGAAAATTCAAGAAAATGTACCTTTGTGAAAACCTGACAAATAGGGACCTTGGTAGATAACAAAAATAATATCAAAAAACTTGCAATAAATACAAGTGATGAAAACTTGGTAACATGTGCTACTTGTCAGCTAGCTAGTCCATCTATCAATGGATCACTTTTACATCTTGCTTCTATTTGCAATAATCAACATCACTTGTGGATATCATGTTATCTCTATAAGATATATTTTGTTGTCATTAGTTCATGTCAAAGTCATAGAGTCAAGAAGAACCAGTCGGTCAAAGGAGTTAGTCCTATATTTTACTAGTCAGCAATTCACACCAAGCCAGTCGGTAAAGTCATACATAAGAGAGAAGTTGGTATAAGTGCAAAATATTCAATGACCAAGTATCGAGTGTCTACAGTTACCGAGTGTTATAGTACACTGAATGCAATAAAGGAAACCAAGTGGATAATTACTGAGTACTAAAATTCTTATAACCAAGTTGAAGGAGTTACTCAACTGAGTTAGACAGTAAGTCATAAACACAATCAAATCATGTTTAATTCTTTGTCACAACATTAATTACATTACTAAAAGCATTTATAACATTTTGTTACATGATCAATGATTGAAATAAATTAGAGTGAAGATCTAAGGCATAGATCAAGCAGAAAAAGGAAAGTTTGCTAATACCAAGAAAAATAACAAGTACCAAGGTAAAAGTGACATGGTCAGCGAGCGGAAAAGAAGATTTAATGGTTAAGAATGATTCACAACAAACTAACACATATTATTAAGAGGCATAAACTCTTATATATAATGGATGATTTATAGAGCAAAAAACATGATATAGGAGAGGCTGGCATTGTTGAAGAAAGTTGTTAAGAGTTATTGTTATTGCTGAGAAAGTAAAAGGAGTTATTTAAAGAACAAAGAGAAAAGAAGAGAGCACTGAGCAAAATTTTAGCTACAAAAGAGAAAAACTGAGTAGTGTTATAGTCTTAAATTGAGGTAACACATATTAGAGCATATAGATTTTTAACAGTATTTATATTTGATGCATTTTTATAGACATTGTTGAATAATTGATACTATTTTATTGATAATTTTAAATCCCAATACTATGTAGATATTAACCGATCTTATATTTGTAGAACCTTTAACATGGTACATCTCTAAGTCTAGAGTTTGTAAAAATACTCCAACCAGGTAGACCTAACAAGTTTTTTTATACTCTTGATCGGTTAAGCTATAAAAATGGCTAAACATTGTAAGCTATAACCAAACACCCTTTTATACTATACTAATTTAGGGTTATGGGTGTCATCCCCACTGTAGTTTTTTCCTCTAACCAAGGATTTAAGAATTACCAAAATCATGGAGTTATGAGTCCTATTGTTTATTGATTTGATATGATGTTTTATAAGCTTTATATTACTTTCATTTTAAAGTTATGAACTCGGTAAACAACAAGCCGCAGTATATGGTTTATAATCAATTTTTAGTGGTAATGATTCACCCCTCCCCTCTCAAACCCAACTTTCCATAGTCATTCCAACATATCCATGATAGCTTTTTCATCCCTATACATTCTGGTTGATTGGTTGTACATCCTATCCCTATGGCTTGGAGAGTGGTTTGGGTCTTTCTCTTAGGAAAATTTCCTATAACTTGGTCAATTTCATAGTCCTCACATGGAGTCAATATTTGTTTAATGATGGTCATGTTTTCTAATAAGGTCACACACATCACTTATTGACAATTAAGATTTATGCAAATCAAACAATTAGGAAACAAAAAAACATTATTTCTCAACACCACCTATCAAATATATGAATCCTTCCAATGTAACAATTAGAAAATAGAAGAACACGCGATGGACCTTATCCAAGATTTTTGATGTTCATGTCTTCTAAGTGACTCAAAGATATCTCTAGGCTAGAGAAACAAGGAAGGGCGCATGAAATTTTTCTATGTTTGTTGTCTGTTGATATCATTTTTTCTTATCATGCCTTCCGAATGACTCAAGGATGTCTTCATACTAGAGGAATAAGGACATGGAGAATGATATTATTCTTTGATTTCTACTTGTCAAATGTATTTCAATGAAATCTAATAGGAAAGATATTATGGAGTGATTGTGATAAGTGCCTCCATATATACAATAAGCATATAAGTACGTAACATTATCACATAATGATGCTTGGATTATGGTACACCGTACCCGCCTTAACTCAAAACATTTGTAGTTTAGATGAAGGGTGGAATTATTTTCTTTTCTTTTGAAGCATGATCGATTTCCAATTTTTCATATTTCCTGAGTAATTTTAGGAGTCAGGAGAGTAGAAGACCAATGAAGGAATGTGACAATTTCTTTACTTGTTGATTGTGGGAATTATTTTGATTAAATTTGAACATAAAATATTATGGGGTGTCTATGATAACGTCCTTCACATTTTTTATAGCACACACATACCTTGAATTCAAATATTTGTACACTAAAGGGAGGTTGGAACTCTTTCCTTGTATGTTTACATCAAGTGAATTCTTAGTATCGTGCAATCCATAAAACAATGGGAAAGGATATGAATGAAAGGGTTATTCAGGAACATAAAGGTTGGCTTAAGGATATGAAAAATAAGGGTCATTATACACAAAAAATACATTACACGAGAATAGAAAAAATTCTTGTTTGTTTACACAAGTAACACACAGGTCATCTTGACTCTACATGCCTTGATGCTTGTGTTAACTTGCAACATTAACAGAAGTAAGTTCTCTGGTTCATCATCAACTTTGATAGCCACTGATGTTTTTTACTTACATCCAAGAAAAGAATATCAATGATTAGATATATCATAAAATCAAAATCAAAAGAATGACAATTGATGGAATTTCCATATCATTATAGAGTCATTTATATGATAAATTCATTCAACATGATAAAAATGAATCAACAAGATTTTATCAAGGGCAAAAAAAAGGAATATTTATATCATCAAAAAATCTATCTCAGATATGATCGAGTATGATGGATACTGACACAAAAATATTCTTGAATCAAATCTTAGTTCTATTTATCATTAGTTGTATTAATCATGCATGTCATAATACATAACATCACATTTTCTATCATAATGCATACACAAAAATGAACATAGAGCTCATTTCATAAAGCCCCATCTTGAATTTGATAATCATTTGTAGAATATAAAGTATCCATTTTCATTATATTATCATCCAAAAAACAACAATAGATTAATTTTATATCATTTCCATTAGCATATTATGTAAAAATAAATTACATACATCGCACATCAAAATAGACAACATCATAAGAATCATAGTCATCTGAAATGAAAAATCATAGAATGCATCATCATATATTCATATCATAAACCAAATTTAGAACATGTATATACACCATATAGTAATCACATAAGTAGATCAATAAGATAAGTTGCATCTCACATATATAAAAATTATGAGAGTGTATAGATATCATGAGATACAAATTTGAGATAGATTGTATATTATCCAATGTCTAACATCAAAGTACATCATAAATGTCAATATACAAAATTCTAACATCAAGACATTAGATAGATGTCAACAATATTATGTATGACCTCCCTCATCGAGAATAGGAGCATTCAAAGGTATATGAGTTAACCTCTTCAAATCTCTTCCCTTTGATCTTGAAGGAGTTTCAAAATATAACTCAACTGCAACCTGATAATAGTTAGGTAACCTCCTCACATGATCTGGAACCACAAAAATTTAAGTTACCTAATAGTAATCCACTGTACCTTGTTGGAGCACAACATCACTATGATCCCTAGCTGCATCCCTCTGAGGTCTATCTCTCTTAGTAGTAATTATATCCACTTACCACTCCAAAAATTCCACATTCATCCTCAAATGGCCTCTCTCCTAGTGTAATATTTGTATCGTGCCATCCTAGTCAACACCTTCTACAACCCTCGATGCTAGAAATGGATCACCCTAGTTATGGGGATCTCCTCTCCTAGAGCCTTCTAGCTCTCTCTAAGACCGTCTCTTGGTCTTATTTAGGGTCTCTATCCCTACCCTAACTAGATGATTCCTCTCTGACATCCAATTTCACTAGGATCTCTCCACCAACTTCAACCTCTTCACTATGTTAGAGATTTGATTCTGAACAGTTGATTGATTGTATGTTTGTCATTGGCGACAACATATAATACACAGCAGTACTTCTATATGTACTTATCCATATGATGACATGAAGACCAGCATGGATAGATACATGTTGTTGACATGTTTACTATGCTATGTTCATACACGTAGACTCAGATATGATGTTTCAGTAAAGATATGTAATT
>MU227083.1:3951629-3981571 GCA_018584345.1 Thuja plicata
CACAGCAGTTGATAAAACATTGTATAAATCTATGATTGGAAAGCTTATTTATCTAACTCAGTCAAGACCTGACATATCTAATGCAGTTGGCATTGTTGGAAGATTTGCAGCTGAACCCAAGCATAATAAATTAATGGCGATAAATAGGATATTCAGATATCTTAAGGGAACTATAGACTATGGTTTATGGTATCCTAAATCAGAGAATACACAACTTCATGTGTATACTGATGCAGATTGGGCAGGTTGTATTGATGGCAGGAAGAGCACTTCAGGAGGAGCAGTATTTCTTGGAGAAAGTTTGGTATCTTGGACAAGCAAGAAGCAAAATTGTATTTATCAGTCAACAAATGAAGCAGAATATGTTGCAGTAGCACTGAACTGTACAACAATTGTCTGGATCAAGTAGATGGTGAAAGACTTTGGTAATTGGGTTGACTATCCTATTGTTATTCATTGTGATAACACTAGTGCTATTAACATGTCTAAGAACCCTATGATGCACACAAAGAAAAAACACATAGAGATAAAGTACCATTTTCTGAGAGAAAAAGTTGCAGACAAGGAAGTGACATTGGACTATGTAAGCACAAAAGATCAGATAGCAGACATTTTAACAAAGACTTTAGCAAAAGATACTTTTGATTATCTAAGGGAGAAGTTGGGAGTCATTCCCTCTCCTAAGTTTGATTAAAGAAAGCAGCAAGAACATCAGTCCTGTGTGACTGATGAATGGTTGACTACTCTACTTCTGGAGTAGTACCTGTGCATAATGCTTTATGGCACCCTTTTCCATTGATGTCAATCGGGGAGTATATACTAAAAAAAAAGAACAAAAACAAAGAGAAAAAACAAGGAACACATACAAGGAGCTTATACTCTAGGGGAGTATACACAGTCTATGTAATTGCAGTAGTATAGATGAATCTTTGATGAGGATATTGGGAAGATTGTAAAAGAAAGAAGACACCATGAAAATAATAGTGTAGATGAATCTTTGATGAGGATATTGAGAAGATTGTAAAAGAAAGAAGACACCATGAATATAAGTTTTTTTTATCATATGTTGCCATCAATGCCAAAGGGGGAGATTGTTGGAGATTTGATTCTAAACAGTTGATTGATTGTATGTTTGTCATTAACGACAACATATAATACACAGTAGTACTTCTATATGTACTTATCCATATGATGAAATAAAGACCAGCGTGGATAGATACATGTTGTTGACATGTTTACTATGCTATGTTCATACACGCAGACTCAAATATGATGTTTCAGTAAAGATATGTAATTCTGTTATTGCCAGTTACAGGTCTTGAGGATTAACAGTTTAAGGCCGACGTATGTAACGTGTTAATTAAGTTGCACATATCTCCTGCATATGCATGTGTATATTCATGATAAGTTATAAGTTGTTTATATTACTCTAAATGCGCTAAATGTGTTTCAAGAAGATTACAATGTTATGGTCAAATTGGTGAAGCCGACTTAGTGAAGCGACATGTCTGTTCAACATTGACTTGCGCAGTTGTAATTATACTTGCATGCTTAGTAGAGATGACAAGGATGTTATGAAGAGTTGTCCAACAGGTCCCATGATCTCATAATTGGAGTATGTATTTATACAAGGTCATTTATGATAAGAAAAGTTGTGAAATCCAGAGATTGACAAGCAGAGCAGAGTGTTGATACAATAGAGCTATATTTATCATATGTTTATAATATAGATGTTTATGTTGATGAATTCATAATACAGATTAGATTTTTATATTTCTTTACAAGAGGTTAAAGCATCGGCACATAAAAGGAACTGATCAGACAAGCAGTGTCACATACAACAGTTCATCCTGTTGATATAGTATGTATCAAATATTCAGAAGGTTGTAGCCTTCACCATTTGGACAGTGAATCCTTGGACAGTGAGTCCTCCACCCCTAACATGGTTATTGTAAAAGAATCCTAACATGGTCCGGCCCTTAACCAGATCAAATATACTACTGCATTGTATTGTACAACTCCTAATGGGGTTGAAGAATCTTTTAATAGGGATTACTATAAATAGTATAGTTCTTTGTGGGTACTAATTCCCACGAGGGTTTTTAGCATTTGGTTTCCCCGTAACCAAATTGATGTGTTGTGTAATGTGTCATCTAAATGTTTATTTACTTTATATCAATCTGGATTAATAAGTTCAAAATATTTAAAATTGCAGATAACTGATTCACCCCCCCCCTCTCAGTTATCTTTGAAGTATTCTAACACACTAATCTCTCCTTCATAACCTTCTTGCATCCATGGCTCAACTAGCCTCCTACCACACCAATGGTGTCAACCTCTTAAGGACTAGTTTCTTAGCTTCCCTTAGGTCTAATCAAACCTATATGGATTCAAGTTTGTGGATCCTTCACCCACTTTTCAATCAGCTTCCAAATTGTTAGTCTTTTAGGTCTTGTAGCCTTTTTAGGCCTATTAGCCCTCCTAATCACAGAAAAGGTGATTTTCCTCCTAAAATACCTTAACACCCCTAGAAATAAATTGCATATTCTTTGTGATTTTTTCATCCCCTTCAATATTTTCTAGGTCTCTGATTCTTATCTTGTCCGTACAATGGACTATCACCAAACCCCTAAAAATAAGGGTTTCTAGGGCATGTTGGCTGGTCTAGATTCTTGAACTTCTTCCACTAATTTAATGAGATCCTATGAACTCCTCCTTCCATTAAATGGTCTGTACCTCATGCTCCTACACTCCACTATTACTGATTGCTACATACCAATCAATTGACAACCTCCATTGTTGTTGCACTACTTAGTCACCCTAGCCAGAATAGCTAGTACTCACCTAGAGCCTAATTGTTCTCAAGCTTCCCCTACACACACACAATCCACAAGAAATATTTAAAAAGTATATACAAAGCTCTAATGGATTCCAAGTGGTCATGGAGTTTGAACCACAAGAACACCAAGAATAGCCATCTTTTACATGACTGGACCAAAACTGGCAAGTGAATTCACAAAAAGAAAGAAATTAAACAAAAGATAACCACAAAGAAATAATAACTAATATAATGTCACAAAGAAATTATAAATTACATTTAAAACACTCTCTATGCTTTCATTCAATCCATTCAATCCATAAAAGTGATGATGATGGCTCTGTAACATAATTACACTGAAAATTGGTCCTTCTCAAACACCAGTCCGTACAATATGAAATCTAACTATGAAATTAGGGTTGTAAAAACCTTATATACTTTCATCCCACCTATCTAGAGCCTTTGGTTAGGATTTGGGCATCATAAGAGCCGATTCCTAAAATCTAGGAAATGTTGTCATGACAACTTTAAAAGTTGTAATGACAACTTTGACAACTTTTGTAAAAATGTCACTTTCTCAACTTTGAGGGTCCTAGTTGTTTCCAAACCTTAAAAAATGACCTCAAATGACTTAATAACATTAAAAAATTAAAAATATTCCCACTTTGGGACTTTGGTCAACCCTATGACTTTTGAGTTGATTTCTAGGTTCTAGACCCCTAGAATCTACTAAACTCAATCAACACACAAACCCTAATCTTTCCTAACTCTAATCACACCTCAAAAGACACTAGGGAATTTATAGATTAGTCCTTATTCATGGATGGTTGGCCAAACCAGCTGTTAGTCAACAGATTTGTCTTTCTATAAAAATCCTTTTAAGTTTACTCTATCACCCTTAAAAGATAAACTATTTCTAACATTTGGGTAAGTATCTTTTATGATCACTTCCCTCTGAATTTTATAATAGGTACAACTCCCTAATAAGATATTCAATGAAATAAAATAATGATTCAATCGGTTATATTTTAACCAGAAAGCTTATAAAGGCCACAATATCATTCTTTGATGATATGGTTCTAAGAAAAAATGAAGGAAATATGACCAAACAGTGAGTAGGAAGGAAACACAGTCACTTCCACAATTGCATTTCATGAAAAATATAAATGAGTTCTCAGCCAAAGATAATAGAAAGTAGACAAAATCTAGAATTTAGATATTATGAACCAAAAGAAAAATTTATAAAACATGATAAACAATATGTCAGCACAGGACACCTTGATTTGGTTTGTAAACAATAAAGATTCAATAACCTTACTGTCATATATTTCAGAAATTACTACACGGATAATTGCCTAAAATCTATTCTGTTAATAACATTTAACAATCCAAACTGTAATTATCAAAATCTATATCTATCAGCCAAAAGTTTTTTGAACCCTTTAAAAGTTTGAGCAGCTAAAATAAATAGTAGCAGAGCACCGAGAGGTCTCCCAAAAAACATGGCCTCTCGGGAAAACACCTAAGTAACTAAACCACCAAAAAGAGGACACACGTCCTATAAAGTTTGCATGTTAATTTAGTAAAACTAAATAGCAAAATCAGGCTCCTTATCAATAGCACGATCCTCGCTCCCTGCTGGACTTCCTTCTTCATCGGTAACTGATTAAGTAGGCTTCCATTCTTTATACACTTGAACCAGTTCTTTTGCGAGTGACAGATGCGGGATCATAGAATTTACTATCCGAGCCATAGAGGCATCTTTGCTCCACCTCAATTTCTTTACCTTCTCAATGACATTAGATAACTGATGAACACACAGATAAAGCATAGATTCAATCCTCGCTATCTGAGTTAAGTTAGAGGCTTTAGGATTGATCTTTTACCTGATATTTTTAATTGCTGAGTCAAAAGCATCTAGCGCGCCCTTTAGTTCTTGCTCACCAAAGACTAATGGGTAGGTATAAGTGAAATTAATCACTTTCAACTTATTTAGGGCAGCTTTTTGGATCTGCTTAGCTTCAGTTTCATAGTCCATATTTTCTGTAATAGTACCCATTATCAGAGCAATGTGCTAACTGATATTTTTCCTGAGGATGAAGAAAAGAGACTCTTCGGCACCCTTTAGGGACTTTTCTACATAGAATTTATTAAAGCCATGTCTCTCTATCTCCATAAATTTTGTCATTGCTAACACCCATTTTTCCTCTTCTATATTCTAGACCTGGCGTTGAGCTTGCAATTCTCCCATCACTTCCTCAGTGTCATGAAGAACTGAATGTGAATCTTTAATGTATTTCCTACCATTATTGAGCACTTGAGACATCCACTCGTCAACTGAAGAAACCAAAGTCCGCTCCCTTTGAACTTGATTCAACAATGTTTTACTTTCTATAGAATTGGGATCAAACACCTGAGATGATTGGGACATCGGGGTAACATCAAAGTTGAAAAATGTATTGATAAACTGGGAAAGTGAGACAATGGTCTGCTTCAATTACTTCTTCTCCTTGCTATCTTTCACTGATGTGATCAACATTTGTTGGGCTATTTCCGTGAAAAGGTGGTTCTTTCCTGCTCTGTCCATAGTCCCTAACTCAATTTTGGTTACCTCAAAATCTTCAACTGTCACATCCTATTTTTCTTCCTTTGGTCTATAAGTAGCTACCTCAGCTATCCACTTCCTATTTTTAGCATCAGCAAACATGCGTGTTGTACTCTTCACTTTCTTGGCCTCGGGAGTCTTTTGAGCATATTTACTAACAATATTCTGCACTGAAATTGATATAGGAATCAAACTTCATTTCCTATTAACTGAAGAAGTTAACCATTTGGGAGTATCATTATTTGTTTATGGTTGAGGGCCAACTTTAGCAGGGGTGTCCATTAAATCTAGGGTTACATCATCGAGGTCAAAAAGATCTTTCCCGATTAGGTCATCATCTCTAATTTGATAGTTCAAATCTCCAAACTTGTCATCCTCCAGGTTAACTATTTCCGTATGATCCTTAATCATCTTCCCTTTTCTTTGTGACCAAGATCTCGATCTGGTAATGCATTGACGAGAGGCCATAGTGGAAAGTTCTACAACAGACTTCTTCTTGGAATCTTTCTTTTGTTGCTTGTCAGAGGAACCTACATTACCAGATGGTTTAGGAGAATTAGAAATAGAGGGGGATGAAAATGAAATTGAAGATTTAGCTCCAATTGTTTTAGGACTGGACTGTTCTCTTTTTTCTTGCAACCATTTTTCAGTTAGTTTGAGCACATGTTGTGTTCTTCATTTAATTTCATCTTCCTCCTCTTTCGACCAATCAATATTTATCTCTTCGGTGTCTAGGAGTCTTTTGAAACTAGGTTCAACCAAGTCAGAGCCGTCATATTTTACCCCCTCTATGTTGAATTGTGTTCTCATGGATAGAATTTAGGAAATGAAAAGTCTTCTATGGCCACTCATTATGACTTGGGACGCATTTGCACAATCCTCCCAAAAATCCTCTAGATGGGGAACTGGAAACATGTGAGATCTAAGACCTAGGCTCTCGCTAGCAACGTTTATGTTATCAAATCCTGTTCACTATGTATAATACTTGAAATCAAAATGACCAAGGTCACTTCCAACACTTATTGCATCTTCAATAGTCAGGTGTGAAAACTTTCCTAGCTGCAATGGGACGATTTTCTCCCCTCCTTCCCTAGGAAGAAAATGTTTAAGCAGAATAGCAAGCTGTCTACAAAATTCTTCAAGGATGAAACAATCAAATGCATACCTAGGCAATTTTGTAGGGGCATCTTCAAAACCACCAATTCTTATATAAGAGAACCTAGGGAACTGAATATAAAAACTCCCAAATCTAGTCACAAACTGCTGAGCTTCTAAACTCATCCTCCTAGCTGAATCTCCCGACATCTTCAAACAAAGCTTACCCATAAAGGTATCATGAACCCTTTTGTAATTCTGAATCACATTGTCTTTACAAAGCATAGGAAAATATTCAAAAACACACATGCCATCAATCCAAGGCTTGTGAATCATATCATCCCATATCCTACTACATGCTAGACAATACATTAGGTAAGAAGACATGAAAAAGCTACATCCAGTAATCTTGGAACTATTTAGTTGTTCTCTCATAGATTCTGCAATTAATTCAGCCCAATCCAACTTGTGTTTTCCCCCTAAATCAATTTCTACATATCAGAACAACCAGTCTAAAAACAAGGAAGCCTCAGGTGACCCTCTGACTCTATGTAACATTACCATAATATCACTAATGTATGGATGCACATGACTTATGCTTAACTTTTTGGGTAAGCGGGAACCTCCCCTTTGGGCATTTAATAACTAGTGTGGAAAAAGTTTGCTCTTGGATTTGGAAAGCTGAAGTGACAATTCCTCTGTTCACAGCCATTAACACCTAACCATTTCTTTTAAGAATTGATTTGGTTCACTCGTCATAATGTCTGATACACTCATGGACAAGTTCAGGACATACCACTACAGGAGGGAAGCAAGCAGCTACACACAACCCACTACATAAAATTTGAATAGAAGGAACACTCTCCTTGATAGGCGTAGTAATCCTATTAGCTATTCCTTCAACATCATATCCCTCTAGATCTGTGTCTATTACAATAGGATTTTCGCACACCAAACTAGACACACTCCCAAACAAATGGAATGTAGACTTCATTCTTTCAAGAATAGACTGAGAATTGCTACAGAAACTCCCGTAAAATTCATAAGCTCTTAAATTTAAACACTGGAGGAATGACAGCCTGACTTACCTTAATCACTATGGAAAATTCTACAACTAGAGCTCCAAAAACCCTTACCTCCACTCTTTGCACATATAGATAGTGACAGTATTTCAAAAAAAATAATGGATGCTAAGAAGGGTTTTAATAAGAAACACCATGAATGAGTAATTAATTGCCCATAATTAAGGAAATAAAATCTCAAAGAATGAAGTGACCGCTCACACACACAATCATTTACTGCCACTTGCACAAACTTTTATGCCACACAAATTCCTCATTAATTTGACAACTTGGACATGACTTAACCTCCGCCAATACCTTTCTTCATTAAAAGCCTTTTATGAGTGGGTTCCACAACTGAAAAGATGGCGGTTGTCCTTGTCTTATGCCACATGTCACTTTTAAAATCATTGAACACTCTTGAACACTCTTGAACTGAGTTCAAGGTTGTTCTTGTGTGTTCATCACTGTTCAAGTCTATTCCTTTTATATCCCACCTTCATCTTCAAACTAGAAGTCCCATGCTTAACTATTAATTCCCATCTTTCATTAACCAAAAGCTCTGAAGCTTGCGATCATGCAACACCTCTTTTAGAAAAAATGCTATTCACCTGCTACCGCTTCATAAAAATATGAATGAGCTTGAACACTCTTGAACACTCTTGAACTAAGTTCAAGGCTATTCAAGGCTGTTCAAACATGTTCAAACATGTTCAAGAAACACGTTAGCAAAAGATTTTCCTTTTTTACAACCAAAGGTGAAACACAGGGGAGATCCTTTCGTTGAGATTTTGAACATGAGGGCTTAGGAAGCTTGACGTTCACAAAAATAACAAGGCGACTCTAAAAATTGAACACAAGGACAAAGATCAAGATTTGGACTAACACCGAATCTGACTAGGGACTAGCTTTTCTCAAGAGCCGGAGAACTCAAATACTTTAGTTTCGCAAACTGCTGCAAAAGGGCTAAGAAAAACTTGGAAGAAAGGAAAGACACACCAAATAGAAGAAAAATAAAACTAATATATAAAATAGGACACAGGGACCTAGACTAAAGCTTCAGCAATTTGAGATCTTGCCCATTATAGGAAAATGGTAAGATCATTCCATCTGGATACGCCAACTTAAAAGCATTGGTTTGTAACTCTTCAGTGATAACAAAGGGGCCTTTCCAAAGTGATTCAAATTTACTGTGGGAACCTTTCAGAGCCTTCCTTTTGTCCCATAGAAAAACTTCATCTCCCTTCAAAAAACTTCTGGGTCTTGCTTTCCTATCAAAAATTATTTTCACTCTAGCCTAATCCTTAGTAATTTTATCTACTAGAGCTTCTCTTTCTTCTTCTAGTTTATGAAAATACATGATCCTTTTCTCCAAGGAGTCATTAAAAGTTTGATCTTCAATGGCCATTTGTAGCTTAGCTACTGAGAGTTCCAAAGGAACTAATACTTGTGCACCTATTCCATACACCAATTCAAAGGGTGCCATACCGATTTCTCTCTTAGGTGTAATTCTATCAGCCAAAAGCGCTTCAAAAAGTTTCTTATGCCAATTCTTGCCACTATCATCCACTAACTTTTTCATGATCATTATCAAATTTTTATTACTTGACTCGGCCTATCCGTTTCCTTGGGAGAAATAATTGGACGAATGAGCCAGAGAGATATTATGATCAAACCATAACAGGGAAATCTCCTGTGAGGAGAAGTAAGTGGCATTATCTACTACAACTTTTTGGGGTACTCCAAAATGTACCAAAATATTATCTTTTAAGAAATCACATACCACCTGAGAATTAGCCTTTTTGGTTGGAATGGTCTCGACCCACTTAGTGAAGTAGTCAGTCACTGTTAGGATATAAGCATGACCTGCACTAGACTGGGGATTGGCAGGACCGATAAAATCAATTCCCCATTATTTGAACGGTTCACTCACCACAACTGGTCTTAAAGGCAAGGCAGATAATTGGGGTCTTGTAGAGAACAACTGACATTTTTCATAGTTCTTGATGAATGCATAAGCATCCTTGAACATACCTGGCCAATAGAAACAATTTTGAAGAATTTTGAATGTCGTTACGGTAGATGAGAAATGACCTCCACAGGCCTCTTCATGAAAGGTTTTAAGCAACTGCAACTGCTGAATTTTATCCACACATCTTAGAAATGTATCATCAAGGCCTCTCTTATACAACACACCTTGCCATATTACATACTTTGCAGCTTGCAGTCTCAGGCTCCATCTCTCTTTAAGCGACAATCTTTGTGGACAATCTCCATAAGTCAAGAAATAAGCAATGTCACAGAACCAGGAATCTGTTAAACTAACCAACAATACTTGAGATATTTCACATTATGGATTTTCAGGATGACTAACATTTTCTGCAATGAATTTACACAGACCCCTACCCCTGACCAGCTTTGTGGGCTTTATTATCAAGTCATATTCCTAAATCTTTGTCACCCATGCTGCTCTCTTGTTCATGGCTATTTCTTGTTGGGTGAGAAGTGCTTTCACTACTGAATCAGGAACAAACACTATAGAATGAGAATGAAGGATATAGAATCTAAACTGCTTAACTGATTTCACAAAAGAAAAGGCTTTCTTTTCAATGGGAGAACACTTTAGTTCATGTTTTTTTAACAGTGTACTCATGAAAGCAATGGGAGCCTCACTTCTCGAAACATCCTTCTGAGTTAGAATTCCTGACATAGTGTGATCGGAAGCATAACAATAAATGATGAAATATTTTTTGTAGTCTGGGTAAACCAGAGATGGGGCATTTTCTACAGCTCTCTTAATTTCTCCAAAAGATTTTCTACCTTCTTATGTCCATTTAAAGGGATGTTTTTCACTCATCATTCCCACTATGTGCCTTGTTAACTCAGAAAAGTCTGGGACAAAATCTCTTAAGAAATTAATCTGACCAAAGAAAGATTTCACTCCTATTCTGGTTGAAGGCAAGCTGATTTGTTGAATAGCCTTTACTCTTTCAGGATCGATCCTAATCCCTTCTTTGGATATGATATGTCCCAATAATTTTCCCTTTGTTACACCAAAAACTGAATTTTTAGGATTAAGAGATATGCCATGGTCTCTACACCTCTGTAGGAATGATTTGAGATCTCGAACATGATGTTTTCTTCTTTTGGAGTACACAGTTAAATCATCAAGGTAAATTACTATAATTCTATTTTTCAAATCAGCAAAGGAAGAATCCATTTCCCTTTGGAAAGTTGCCCCTGCATTAATTAGGCCAAAGGGCATTCTATTATAAGAAAATGTTCCCCATGGCGTGGTAAAAGTAGTTTTCTATTTATCTTCATCGGACACACTAACCTGATTATATCAAGAAAACCCATCAAGCATATACATCATTTCTAATCCAGCAACTGCCTGTAATACGTGTTCCATCTTTGGCAAGGCATAATTATCTTTTAGGGTAGCCTGAATTAAATTTGAGAAATCCACATAGATTCTTATTTTTCCATTCTTTTTTCTGACAGGGACAATATTTGCAATCCAAGTTGAGTGATGAATAGGGTAAATGATTCTGGCTTTTAGCATTTTGTCAACTTCCTTTAGAATCACTTCAGAAAATTTAGGATTGTAACTACAAAGATTTTGTCTGAAAGGTTTTGATTCAAGCTTAAGAGGGATGTGATGACTAAATTTCCCTTTCTGAAAGTCCTTAAGGTCACTATAATCCCAAGCAAAAACATCAGTGTAGGATGTTAACAGGATCTAAAGGTTTTTCTTTTCTTGAACAGACAAAGTCTTACCTATAGATATCCATCTAGGTTCAGCCACAGTGCTAATGTTCACCTTGTCATATTCCTTTTGCACATCTGATTGAGAATTTTTCCTTGAAATGAAACTATCATCTTTTCGAGAAAAAAGTTCTCTAAGGAAACCAAACCTTTGGGAATTTTGTTTCTCTTCAACTAGACAACTTCTTCTTCTGGTAAGAATTTAGGATTAGACCTTTCACTATCTTCATTCATCCCTTCAAAGTATGTGGATGAGAAAAATTCTACACATGCCATAAAATCCTTAATTCGGGTATCATCTTCAAAAACTTGCAGGTGTTCAATGTTATCTGGGACAGCTGGTATATATATCATCTCAACCCTTTATGTTCATGGTTTGAAATCTCAGTGAGGAAGAAGTAGAGACACTGATACAGCTAGGGAGTAAGCCCTTGTATTGAGACACCTGGGAATGGCTTCTATGGAAAAAGCTTCAAAAGAATCCACTTCATCCCACAGTAAATTTCTGTAATGTTTCAGACGCTCATTTTTTACTATAAACTAACCCTTTACTTGTTTAACGATAAGCTCGGCATCACCTTTCACAAAAAGTTCCTTTATTCCCAATGTCTTTGCTTCTCGTAACCCTAATAATAGAGCCTCATA
Organism: Thuja plicata; assembly: GCA_018584345.1. Classification (NCBI taxonomy): domain Eukaryota; kingdom Viridiplantae; phylum Streptophyta; class Pinopsida; order Cupressales; family Cupressaceae; genus Thuja; species Thuja plicata. The sequence goes on from MU227083.1 coordinate 3,963,622, forward strand.
TTCGACAGTATTATTGCTATTTTTAAAATCTAGTTTGTAAGAGAAAGGGATATATTGATCATTGAGCCCTTTAAAGACTACACCAGCTCCAGAACCCGCGGTAGCACAACTACCATCAAACTCCATGAGCCAAATTTGATCATTTTCATTAAAGTCTTCACAAATAGGAGGGGCTTCATCTGAGATAATCATGTAATTACCAAACTCACAGTCTTGGAATAGAATTTGTGCCTTAGGATCATCGGATGGAATTACAGTGTATTTATTTTCAGCTTCAGGTTCTAGTTTGACCTTTTTCTTCCCAATAGGAATAACGGCTTCTGACCAATCCATCTTTATTTCCCCACCCATGTCTCTGCAGAAAGTTCTACTCAAGAGCATACCATAACTTGCAAGTATATCTGCTACTAAAATGGTTAACTTGAGTCTCTTATCAGGATGGGCGGCTAAAACAACTTGACCTATTAAGGGCACTTGTTTCCCATCCATAGAATAGCACCTCCCAAAATTTTTGGTCATGGTTAAACCTAAAGCTTTGGCTACAGATGAAGGCATAATGTTATCAGAGGAACCTAAGTATATAATGCAATTTCTCAATTTAAGACCGTTAAGGAGTAGAGAAATATAGAAGGGGTCAGGCTTCCTAGTTTCATCAAATTCACATTTCAGCTATGGGGTAGGAGTGACGATAGTGTCACTCTGATTCATAACAAATGGTGAAACAACTGCAGGAATATCAAATGGATCATACATTTGGTTGATGGTACATTGGTTAGATTGTGATGAGTTTGGAAGGTCACCTTTGACGTACTTGACCAATTTATCTAGTTCTTTGGGATTTAATCTCAGATATTCTACAGGGGAGATTTGGATAGAAAAAGACTTGCAAAATTCTACAATATCAAAAGAGGGCATGCTAGAATCTTTTTTCACAACCTTAACATCAGGAGTCCAAGAACTAGGAGGAGAAGAATTACTTACACGATCTTGAGTCTTATGGAAACTATTAGCTAATGTTGAAGTGTTCTTTGAAAACTTTTGATTTTGAGTAAGCATGGCACAAGAAGGATCCCCAAGGGTCACCAGAATATCTCCTCTTTCTGAAAATATTCATATTCCCAAAAGTATGAGCCAGAGTCGCCAGGTCTATCTTGAGGGAGCTCTTCTACAGTACATTTTCCTAACAAATCTTTGGTGGCCTCCATTTGTACATGTCTTTGCATATCAGGGTAAGAATTACCATCATGATCCATTGTTAGGTGAAAAGAACACATGATAGCCTCTTTTGGTGAAGCTTCTAGGGACAATCTTGGTTGAGTAGAAGGCAGCAGAGGAGTTTTATTATGCCATTGATTAGGTTGATTTTGGCTGATATCTTGATAAGGGGAAGGAAATGAAGATCCTTGTTTCGGTAACTGTCTTTTTAAAGCAATTACATCATTCATGAGTCTTTGAACAACTGGATCTATAGGAGATGATGTAGAAGGTTGAGAGTGAGAAGTCTGCACATCTTTTCTCCATTTCCTGGCTGTAATAAGATCATCTTCTAACTCAGTGGCCTGTTCTTGGGTAATAGCTAAATTAGCTGGCCTACTCCTTCTTAAGTGAAAACCTATGTTCGGGGGCATAGAGTTTATGAAGAAACATTGTTGGTTTTCAGGGGTCAGTCTTTTGGCAGCAGAAATTCTATGGATAACTTTGTTATATCTTGCCACATAATCTCTCATTGGCTCATGAATCTCCTTTTTCATTTGTGTCAATTGTGCTAGCAAATAATGTTCATCATCAGCCCCTTTAAAATGTCCTTCAAACACAATCTTCATGGTTTACCCATTTGTAATTGACCCAGGTAGCAAATGACCAAACCATTCCACAACTCCTTCTGGGAGGGATTGAGCAAAGAGTCTGACTACTACATCTTCATGTTGTACTGCCAGAATTGCAGTAGCTACATTGAATGCATTCAAGTGCTCATCTACTAAGACTTTTCCATCTCTGTAAAATTTAGGTAAGACTTCTTTAATACCTATAGGGAGAGGATGATGAGCTCCCAAATTTAAAGGAACAACGACTGCACCCCATGGCTTAGCCATAACCGCACTTGGAAAGATTGTTACTAGAGGTGGTGCTTGAATACCAGACAAAGTTAAAGCTTTCCATACACTAGAGAACAGGGAAGAAATGGGAGAAGTTTTAGGAGGGGAAGAAGGTCTACTCTTGGCTTTGGGTCTTAAAATGGAAGAGGTCAAAAAATGAAGATTTTGTAAACTCTCATAGAAAGCATAAAAAATACCCTCCTTCCTCTCAGACCTGGTATATGGTCAAGAATCTAGTATTATTTTCTCTTATTGCCTTTGAGCAATTTTGTCAATGATTTGTGCCTCTTGGGTGATTGGGAGCCCTCTCAACCACACTCCTATATCCTCCTCTTCTTCTAAAACTAGGAGAACTTATTGATACTGGTGATAGCTGGTCTTTAAATTCCAAGCAACAGTGTTCAAATCAAAAATTATGTCCTCTTGGGTATTTTGGATGTTATGATCTAGTTGAATAACATGAGGTTGCTCCTCCAAGTTTGGTATTATCATAGCTGATATGACCATATCTTGTTCATAAAACAAAGCATTTAAACACAGGTCTATAATGTAAGCGCTCCCCAGCAGGGTTTCCAAAAATCTGTTAGTGAACAGATTTTTCTTTCTATAAAAATCCTTTTAAGTTTACTCTATCACCCTTAAAAGAAAAACTATTTCTAATAGTTGGGTAAGTATCTTTTATGATCACTTCCCTCTAAATTTTATAATAGGTACAACTCTCTAATAAGATATTCAATGAAATGAAATAACGATTCAATCGGTTAGCTTTTAACCAGAAAGCTTATAAAGGTTGCAATATCATTCTTTAATGATATGCTTCAAAGAAAAAATGAAGGAAATATAACCGAACAGTGAGTAGGAAGGAAACACATTCACTTCCACAATTGCATTTCATGATAAATATAAATGACTTCTTGGCCAAAGATAATAGAAAGTAGACAAAATCTAGAATTTAGATATTATGAATCAACAGACAAATGTATAAAATAGGATAAACAATATGTTAGCACAGGACACCTTGCTTTGGTTTGTAAACAACATAGATTCAATAACCTTACTGTCATATATTTCAGAAATTAATACACAGATAATTGCCTAAAATCTATTCTGTTCATAACATTTAACAATCCAAACTGTAATTATCAAAATCTATATCTATCAGCCAAAAGTGTTTTAAAACCTTTAAAAGTTTGAGTAGCTAAAATAAATAGTAGCAGAGCACGGAGAGGCCTCCCAAAAAACATGGCCTCTTAGGCAAACAGTTAAGTAACTAAACCACCAGAAAGAGGACACATGTCCTATAAAGTTTGCATGTTAATTCAGTAAAACTAAATAGCCAAATTAGGCTCCTTATCAATAGCACGAGCCTTGCTCCCCGCCAGACTTCCTTCTTCATCAGTAACTGATTGAGTAGGTTTCCATTCTTTATATGCTTGAACCAGTTCCTTCACGAGTGATAGATGCGGGATCTTAGAATTTACTATCCGAGCGATAGAGGCATCTCTGCTCCACCTCAATTTATTTACCTTCTCAATGACATTGGATAACTGATCGACACACAGATAAAGCATAGATTCAATCCTCGCTATCTGAGTTAAGTCAGAGGATTTAGGTTTGATCTTTTCCCTGATAGTTTTAATTGCTGAGTCGAAAGCATCTAGAGCACCCTTTAGTTCTTTCTCACCAAAGAATGATGGGTAGGTATAAGTGAAATTAATCACTTTCAACTCATTCAAGGCAGCTTTTTGGATCTGTTTAGCTTTAGTTTCATATTCCCTATTTTCTGCAATAATACCCCTTATCAGAGCAATGCACCAACTGATATTTTTCCTAAGGATGAAGAAAAGAGACTCTTCAGCACCCTTTAGGGACTTTTCTACATAGAATTTATTAAAGCCATGTCTCTCTATCTCCATAAATTTTGTCATTGCTGACACCCATTTTTCCTCTTCTGTATTCCAGACCTAGCGTTGAGCTTGCAATTCTCCCATCACTTCCTTGGTGTCATGAAGAACTGAATGTGAATATTTAATGTATTTCCTGCCATTATTGAGCACATGAGACATCCACTCATCAACTAAAGAAACCAAAGTCTGCCCCCTTTGAACTTGATTCAACAATGTTTTACTTTCTATAGAATTGGGATCAAACACCTGAGATGATTGGGACATTGGGGTAACATCAAAGTTGCATAATTTATTGATAAACTAGGAAAGTGAGACAATGGTCTGCTTCAATTCCTTTTTCTCCTTGCTATCTTGCACTGATGTGATCAGAATTTTTTGGGCTATTTCCTTGAAAAGGTTGTTCTTTCCTGCTCTGTCCATAGTCCCTAACTCAATTTTGGTTACCTCAAAATCTTCAACTGCCACATCCTATTTTTTTTTAATTTGGTCTATAAGTAGCTACCTCAGCTATCCACTTCCCAGTTTTAGCATCAGCAAACATGCGTGTTGTACTCTTCACTTTCTTGGCCTTGGGAGTCTTTTGAGCATATTTACTAACAATATTCTGCACCAGAATTGATATAGGAATCAAACTCCGTTTCCTATTAACTGAAGAAGTTAACCATTTGGGCGTATCACTAGTTGTTTCTGGTTGAGGGCCAACTTTAGTAGGGGTGTCCATTAAATCATGGGTTACATCATCAAGGTAAAAAAGATCTTTCCCGATTTGGTCATCATCTCCAATTTGATAGTTCAAATCTCCAAACTTGTCGTCCTCCAAGTTAACTATTTTTGTCTGCTCCTGAGTCATCTTCCCTTTTCTTTGTGACCAGGATCTCGATCTAGTAATGCATTAAGGAGAGGCCAGAGTGGAAAGTTCTGCAACAGACTTCTTCTTGGAATCTTTCTTCTGCTGCTTATCAGAGGAGCCTGCATTACCAGATGGTTTAGGCGAATTAGAAACAGAGGGGGGGGGAAAACAAAATTGAAGATTTAACTCCAATTTTTTTAGGACTAGACTGTTCTCTTTTTGCCTGCAACCATTTTTCAGTTAGTTTGAGCACATGCTATGTTCTGCATTTAATGTCATCTTCCTCCTCTTTTGACCAATCAATATTTATCTCTTCAGTGTCCAGGAGTCTTTTGAAACTGGGTACAACCAAGTTAGAGCCATCATCTGTTACCCCCTCTATGCTGAACTATATTCTCATGGACATAATTTGGGAAATGCAAAGTCTGCTATGGCCTCTTGTCATGACTGGGGACTCATTTGCATAATCCTCCCAAAAATCCTCTAGATGGGGAAGTTGAAACATGTGAGATCTAAGACCTAGGCTCCCGCTAGAAAAAATTTTGTTATCAAAGCCTATTCGCTTTGTATAATAATTGAAATCAAAATGACCAAGGTCACTTCCAATACTTATTGCATCTTTAATACTCAGGCATGAAAACTTTCCTAACTGCAACGGGCAGATTTTCTCCCCTCCTTCCCCAGGAAGAAAACATTTAAGCATAATAGCAAGGTGTCTACAAACTTCTGCAAGGATGAAAAAATGAAATGCATACGTAGGCAATTTTGTAGGGGAATCTTCAAAACCACCAATTCTTATATAAGAGAACCTAGGGAACTGAATATAAAAACTCCCAAATCTAGTCACAAACTGCTGAGCTTCTAAACTCATCCTCCTGGCTGAGTCTTTGGACATCTTGAAATAAATCTTACCCATAAAGGTATAATGAACCCTTCTGTAATTATAAATCACATTGTCTTTACGAAGCATAGGAAAATATTCAAAAACACACATGCCATCAATCCAAGGCTCGTGAATCATACCATCCCATATCCTACTACATGCTAGACAATACATCAGGTAAGAAGACATGAAAAAGCTACATCCAATAATCTTGGAACTATTCAGTTATTCTCTCATAGATTCTACAATTAATTTGGCCCAATCCAACTTGTTTTTTCCCTCTAAAACAATTTCTACATAACATAACAGCCAGTCTGAAAACAAGGAAGCCTTAGGTGACCCTCTGACTCTATGTAACATTACCATAATATCACTAATGTATGGATGCACATGACTTCTGCTTAACTTTTTGGGTAAGCGGGAACCTCCCCTTTGGGCATTTAATAACTAGTGCTTTGCTATTGCAGTACGATTTGCGTCAGCATTTGGCTTGAACTTAACAAGAGATTGGGCAGGAGAGAAAGCGGAAAAAGTTTTCTCTTGGATTTGGATAGCTGAAGCAACAATTCCTCTGTTCACATCCATTAACACCTCACCATTTCTTTTGAGAATTGATTCGGTTTTCTGTTCATAATGTCTAATACACTCATGGACAAGTTCAGGATATACCACTGCAGGAGGGAAGCAAGCGGCTACACACAACCCACTACTAAAAATTTGAATAGAAGGAACACTCTCCTTGACACACGCAGTAAGCCTATCAGCTATTCCTTCAGCATCATATCCCTCTAAATGTGTGTCTATTACATTAGGATTTTTGCACACCATACTAGACACACTCCCAAACAAATGGAATGCAGACTTCATTCTTGCAAGAACAGACTAAGAATTGCTACAGAAACTCCCGTAAAATTCACAAGCTCTTAAATTTAAACAATGGAGGAGTGACAGCCTGACTTACCTTAAACACTATGGAAAATTCTACAACTAGAGCTCCAAAAACCCTTACCTCCACTCTTTGTGCATATAGACAGCGATAGTATTTCAAAAAAAATAATGAACACTAAGAAGGGTTTTAACAAGAAACACCATGAATGAGTAATTAATTTCCCATAATTAAGGCAATAAAATCTTGAAGAATGAAGTGACCGCTCACACACACAATCATTTACTGCCACTTGCGCAAACTTTTATGCTGCACAAATTCCTCATTAATTCGACAAATCGGACATGACTTAACCACCGCCAATACCTTTCTTCATTAAAAGCCTTTTCTGAGTGGGGTCCACAACTGAAAAGACGGTGGTTTTCCTTTGCTTATGCCACATGTCACTTTTAAAATCATTGAACACTCTTGAACACTCTTGAACCGAGTTCAAGGTTGTTCTTGTGTGTTCATCACTGTTCAAGTCTGTTCCTTTTATATCCCGCCTTCATCTTAAAACTAGAAGTCCCATGCTTAACTATTAATTCCCATCTTTGATTAAACAAAAGCTCTGAAGCTTGTGATCATGCAACACCTCTTTTAGAAAAAATGCTATTCACCTGCTACCGCTTCATAAAAATATGAACGAGCTTGAACACTCTTGAACTAAGTTCAAGGCTGTTCAATGCTGTTCAAACATGTTCAAACCTATTCAAGAAACACGTTAGCAAAAGATTTTCCTTTTTTACAACCAAAGGTGAAACACAGGGGAGATCCTTTCACTAAGATTTTGAACATGAGGGCTTAGGCAGCTTGAGATTCACATAAATAACAAGGTGACTCTAAAAATTGAACATAAGGACAAAGATCAAGATTTGGACTAACACCAACCTACAAGCCAAAATGACTAAAGATCTTCCTAAGACCTTAGGGTGCTCCTGCACCATCCTCCCCTTGCAACAAGAAGGTTAAGATACCTATGGTGTCAGGAACTCCTCACTGATTCCATACTTCTTGAAGTCACTCTCAGCTATCCAAGTGGCTTTTGACACTGGTTGTTGTCTCCACTTTACTAGATGCTCCATATAGACTTTGTGTCTTGTCTTCTTCTTTACTCTTGAATCCAATATCTTTTTCACTTGTGTCTTGACTTGTTCCAGAGTCTTGAACTCTCCCATATCCTTATGCAACTTTGTACTATGCTGTAACTCATCCATATCTGGCCCCTTATACTTGATCAAATCCTTCACATTGAAGATTAGAGAGATTGACATCTCTTTGGGCGACTCCACCTTGTAAGCATTAGGTCCATACTTAGCCAATATCTTGCAAGGTCCAACAATTTTCATCTGTAGCTTACTAGGTATCCCATTTCATATTATTTCCTTATTTAGGAACACCATTACTAACTCTCCCACTTGAAATTGCAAATCTCTTCTTCCCTCATCTCTTTTTGCCTTCAACTTATGATTGGCCTCCATTAAGGTCTTTTGCATTTTTTCATGAGCTTCCTTCATTGATTGTGCAAAGTCATTAGCATGCCCACTAACTCCCTCATATCCTTTGATGTCTCTGAGTTCCATCACACCCCTTGGATGTGCCCCATAGACAATCTCAAGTGGACTTTTCCCTGTACTCCTATTTTTGCTATCATTATAGGCAAATTTTGCCTGTGGAATAACCTGCTCCCATTCTTGTCCATATTCCTTTGTCAAACATCTAAGAAATTTCCCAATAATTCTGTTGATTACTTTAGTCTGCCCATCCATTTGAGGATGATAGGCAGATCCATAAGATAAGTTTGTACCTAGTGTCTTCCATAGGGTCTTCCAAAAGTACCCCATGGACTTCACATCCCTAGCTGCAACAATGCTCATTGGTAGGCCATGAATCCTTACTATTTCCTTGAAAAACAAGTCGGCAATATGGCTGGCATCATGTGTTGTTTTGCATGGTATGAAGTGGCTCATTTTACTAAACCTGTCTACCACTACAAACACACTGTCTAAACCAGTTGGAGTCCTAGGTAACCCCACTATGAAGTCCATACTTATGCACTCCCAAGGTCTACTTGGGATGGGTAATTGCTGGTAAAGTCTTGCATTTGATGAAGTGCCTTTAGCCTTTTGACATATGCCACACTGCTCCACATATCTTCTCACTTCCTTCTGCATCTTTGGCCACCAATAGAACCTTTCCACTAAGTCCAATGTCTTATTTAGCCCAAAGTGTCCACTTAGGCTCCCATTATATTTCTCTTGAATGAGGTTCTCCCTCATTGCTCGCCTTTTGGAACACAAATTTGATTTCCTTTGAATAGAAACCCATTCTGCAATGTATACTCTACAAACTCACTATGAAAGTGATTCTCAAAATCTTTGCACACTTTGTAAATCTCAAAGAAATCTGAATCTCCCTCATATAGGTCTTTAAAAACTTCAACTCATGTACCCTGAAACTGAATCTCTTGGATGGTGAGTAGTCTCCTACTAAGGGCATTTGCAACTTTTCTTTTCACCCCCTTCTTATGTATTATAGTGAAGGTATATGACTGTAGGAACTCCATCCATTTTATGTGCCTCAAGCTAAGCTTGTCTTGAGTGTTTATGTAACTCAATGCTTGGTTATCTGTAAAGAAAAAAAAATATTTAGGCAATAGATAATGCCTCCACTTCTTTAAGGATTGCACAAGAGCATATAACTCCAATTCATACGAAGAGTACCTAGACTTAGCCTCATTTAGTCTTTCACTGAAAAAGGCCTCAGGCCTTCCTTCTTGACTTAGGACAACTCATACTGCAATGCTACTTGCATCACACTCCACAATTAATGGTTTGTCAAAGATAGGTAATAACAATATAGGTTGACTGGCTACTTCTCTTTTCAACCTCTCAAACCCCTCATTAGCTTCCTTAGTCCAAATGAATTTAGTCTTCAATCCTTCTTTGATACTCTCTAGGACTAGAGCACAAATCTCACTGAATCTCCTAATGAACTTCCTATAGAATTGGGCTAACCCATGGAAGCTCCTAAATTCTGTCCCTATCTTAGGAGTAGGCCAGTTCAATATAGCCTCTACTTTCTCTTTATCCATTTTCAAATCACCCATGGAAACTACAAATCCAAGGTAGACTAACTCTTCCTTCATGAATTCACTCTTCTCAAGGTTTATGGTGAGTTTCTTCTCCTACAACTTCTTCAACACTAACTCCAAGTGTTTCATATTATTCTCTTTTGTTTTACTGAATATGTGGATGTCATCTAAATAGACAAATACAAAAACTCCTATATAGTCCTTCAAGACCTCATTCATCACCCTCATAATGGTGCTTGGTGCACTGGTAAGCCCAAAGGGCATAACTAACCATTCATACAACCCCTCTATAGTCTTAAATGCATACTTCCACTCATCACCTTCCTTCATCCTAATTTGATAGTACCCACTCTTCATGTCCATTTTAGAGAAGTACTTAGCACCCCCCAAGAAATCCATCAAGTCTTCTATTCTAGGAATTGGAAATCTATACCTGATAGTTATCCTATTTATTTTCCTAGAATCAGTACACATCCTCCACTTACCTCCCTTCTTAGGAGCCAACACCACTGGGATAGAACAAGGGCTAATGATTTTCCTTATCAATCCTTGATCCAACAACTCTTTCACATGCCTTGGTATCTCCTTGTTTTTCTTTGGTGTCATCTTGTATGCAGCTTTGTTTGGCAAGGATGCTCCTGGTATGAAGTCAATTTGATCACTTATCTCCCTCTTTGGTGGTAGTGAAGCCAATGTATCCTCAAAAATTATATCCTTGAACTAATCCAACAGTTCTCTCACCTCTTTTGGCATAGGTGCTTTCTTATGAGTCTCTTCCTCCTTTGGATTTAACAAGATTGCATATCCAACTTCTTCATCTTTCATATCCCTTAGGAATTCTTTTCCATTAATCAACATGGCACTAGATTATTCCTTCTCTACTATGTCCTCTTCTATTAAAGACTGTATTTTGAAAGTTACCCCATTTTTCTTGAAGGAGTACTTGTTATCTTTCCCATTATGGTCAACTTCTCTGTCATAATGCCATGGTCTGCCAAGCAACATATGGCAAGCATCCATTGGCAATAGATCACATAGTATCCTATCCTGATACTTTCCAATGGAAAATTTTACCCACACTTGTTCATTCACCAAGATCTTTTGACCCTTATTCAACCATATAATTTTATAGGGACACACATGTGGGATTTTGGTGAACTTCAACTTCTCTATTGCCTCCTTAGATATGATATTATCCGTTGACCATGAATTAATGATCACCTTGCACACATTTCCCAATATCTTTCACTTCACTCTTAAAAGAGCCCTCCTCTGCTTGTCCTCATCTTTGGTGGGTGTCTTTATCATTATTCTTCTCAACATAAGGTGTTATCCTTTATCTAAATCTAGGCTAACCTCTGATTGTTTAGAGCAATCTTCTTCTTTGACATAAGCTATCTTATTCTCCCCTTGTGAGGATGTTGGTTTATTCGAACACCTATATGCAGGATTCCCTATCTGTCAACAATTGTAGCATTTCATGGAAGAAAAGTGAGAGCTTCTCCCAAAACCTCATGATCTTCCCCTGCCACTATTGTAAGAACTTCTTCCCCTGTTATTGTATCCACCGCTACTGCTTGTTTCTTGTCCTTGCTCTAAATATCTAGAGTCCCCTTGTCCTCTACTATCACCGCCTCTTCCACTTGAACCTCTTTTATGGCCACCTCTATTGTATCTACCCCTTCCTCTACCTCTAGAGATAGAATCCTACCTCTTCTTGAGTTTCTCTTCCACTTTCAAAGCCATTTGAAAAAAAATATGAATGGAAGTCAAGGTAAAGAGCCTAAGTTCCTCTTTAATGTTCCACCTTAATCCATTAAGGTATCTTGCAACTTTGATACTCTTTGTCTCCTAGATTCTTGATCTAAGACAAATTTTTTGAAATTCTTCGGTATACGATGGCACATCTAGGTCCTTTTTCCTAAGGTTCTACCTCTTCTTCTGCAGTTGAATGTCATAGTCTTCTAGAAGGTAATTCTCCTTCACCTTTGTAAACCATTGTCTTCCAATTTGATATGGGCTTCTTGCCCTCTTTCTCTCTTTCGTCCTGCAAGAACTTCCACCATGTGAGTGCTTGTCCTCTTAGCCTTGACTTGGCTATCTTCACCTTTTGTGCTTTTGTAATCCCATCACACTTGAAGTGATTCTCCATCCCTTCAATCCATTCTATAACCATTTCAGTGTCCATCTTACCATAGAATACTAGTATTCCTTCTAGAGCCTTCCCACTCAATGCCTTGAGTGCTTTGAGGAATGGTTCCTCAGGTAGAAGAGAGTTAAGTTTTGGTTCTACCTCCTCTTGTACTGGTTTCTTTCCTTTATCTATCCCTTAATGCATTTATTCTCTCAACTTGCTGGCAGTCTCTACCACCTCTTGCATCTTGATCTTCATTTCTTCCATTTCTTCTCCAAGAAGCCTATTCTTGCTTTGTTGTTCTGACAAATCCTTGGCCAACTTTTCATTGGTCACCATGATGTTCTCACCTTTTTATTCACTCCACTTTGACATGCACTATTTCACTCCCAAGCCTTTCAATGGCTCTGCTATAAATTTTATGGGGAGCTCCTCTCCTAGTGCCTTCTATCTCTCTCTAAGAGCTTCTCTTGGTCTCCTTTAAGGTCTCTATCTCTACCCTAACTTGAGGATTCCTCTCTGACCTCCAATTTCACTAGGAGCTCTCCACCAACTTCAACCTCTTCACTAATCTCTCCTCCATAGCCTTCTTGCATCCATGGATCAATAAGCCTCACACCACACCAATGGTGTCAAATTCTTAAGGATTGGTTTCTTAACTTCCCTTAGGTATAATCCAAACTCTATGGATTCAAGTTTGTAGATCCTTCATTCATTTTTCAATGGGGTTCCAAAATGTTAGTCTTTTAGGCCTTGTAGCCTTTTTAGGCCTATTAGCCCTCCTAATCACTGAAAAAGTGATTTTCCTCCTAAAACCCTTTAAAACCCCTAGACAAAAATTGCATATTCTTTGAGTATTTTTCCTCCCCTTCAAGATTTTCTAGGTCTCTGATTCCTATCTTGTCCGCACAGTGGAATTTCACCAAACCCCTAAAAACAAGGGTTTCTAGGGCATGATAGCTAGTTTGATTTCTTGAACTTCTTCCACTGATCCAATGAGATCCTCTAAACTCCTCCTTACATTAAATGGTCTACACCTCCTGCCCCTACACTCCACTATCACTGATTGGCACATAGTAATCAACTGGTAACCTCCATTATTGTTGCACTACTTAGTCACCCTAGTTAGAATAGCTAGTACTCACCAAGGGCCTGATTGTTCTCAAGCTTACTCTGAACATACACACTCCACAAGACATATTTACAAAGTATATACAAGGCTAGATAATGGATTCTAAGTGGTCATGGAGTTTGAACCATGGGAACACCAAGAAAAACCATCTTTTACATGACTGGACCAAAACTGGCCAGTGAACTCACAAAATGCAATAAATTAAAAAAAATATAACTAGAAGGAACTACTAACTAATATAATTCCACAAAGAACTCAAAAATTACATTTCAAACACTCTCTATGCTTTCATTCAATCCATAAAAGTGATGGTTGATGGCTTTGTAACTTAATTACACTGCAAATTGGTCCTTCTCAAACACCAGTCTCTACAATATGAAATCTAACTGTGAGATTAGTGTTGAAAAAACCTTATATACTTTGATCCCACCTATCTAGACCCTCTGGTCAGGATTTGGGCATCATAAGAGTTGATCCCTAAAATCTAGGAAATGTTGTCATGACAACTTTGACAACTTTTGTCAAAATGTCACTTTCTCAACTTTGAGGGTCCTAGTTGGTTCCAAACATTACCAATTGACCTCAAATGACTTAATAACATTAAAAACTTAAAAATCTTCCCACTTTGGGACTTTGGTCAACCCTTTGACTTTTGAGTTGACTTCTAGGTTCTAGACCCCTAGAATCAGCTAAACTCAATCAACACACAAACCCTAACCTTTCCTAAATCTAATCACACCTCAAAACACACTAGGGAATTTATAGATTATTCCTTATTCATGGATGGTTGGAAAAACCAACCTACAAGACAAAATGACTAAAGATCTTCCTAAGAGCTTAGGGTGCTCCAGCACCACCTAGGCTCCCTCCTATATTGCCTCTTTAGATCTCCTCCTCCTCATCCCAGTCAACCCCATCACCCTCATCACTATCATTATCACCATCACCCTCACCATCTCGACCTACACCTCCACCAACATCTCCATCTCTCCTCCCACCTCTACCTCCATATAAACTTTCACCTCATCTCTACCACCATCCCTACCAAAAGGTCCTCTCATATGACCCCTGCGAGCTCTCACTCACCAACATATTCCACCATCCTCCTCCTCATCATAGTCCATTAGCTCATCTATCATAGTGGAAATATCATTAGGAGACACCAATCTCAGAAAGAGATGTTGCACTAGATATTGTACATAATCATTTGTCATCCCCATATCCACCACATCTAGAGTATAATCCCACACGAAAGGAACTAGACTAAATATTCATGACTTGCATCCTTGTACTAGATTGTAGGACCCCATGCTATCTCCTCATCTCAGGTCCTACCATATGCTGATGTACCCTAAGGCATGTCATGTACCTACCCATACTATCATAGTACTCATGTCATAATGATTATCTAAATGAAATGTCAGTTCATCCCTATTAGGTATAGACTCATGAAGGCATATGGAATCTCTCTCCTATCATCTGTCCACTCCTCACAATCTAGATAGAGTCTCAACTCCACCATATTCAGATCATTCATCGCCCATTTCTAGCACTCCAACTTGCCAAACTGGGGCTGCACTACAAAACCATTTTACATGAAAAAATAAGGTTGCTTTGGCTACCTAACTCTCTGAGTAACAGGCCTAGTCATAGGGATGTGCTCACATGCCTAGAGTTGTAATAAGAAAATTCTAGACAATACAATCTTATTATACTGGTATACCATCTACTGTATCTCATGGTACAAATGAGTGAGTATACATGCAACCCAAGAGAATTGAAAAGACCTCTGAATTAAATCCTCCAATAGATGACCTCTGCCACACAAGAACCCACTAACACTCCTATCACGTATCAATAATCATGCAATCTATCCCGCTAGTACCGATGGAAGAGGAGCATAAGATTCCTCCATGTGCTCCCAAGTTATCATCAATCGCATAGTGATCTCATGATCAAATACTCAATGAAGATCTTGGATATCATCATTGGTCTCTTGATCACAATACACTATATCACCCATCATTGGAATCTGAATAATCCTATACACATGCTTAGGTGTTACAATCATCTCACTTGTTGGAAGGTAGAAAGTGTTGTATTATGAGTGCCATCTCTCTGCAAGATTATTCAACAAAACCTTGATAACTCGATACTTGGGAATATCAAGAAAGTGAATCAAACTTTATCCTCAAATCATTGTATGATCAACATCAGACAAGACCCTAATAAAATTCAATAATATCAGATACTAGCCTGGAAATGCCACTATATCCAAATCAATCTGCATCCAAACAACAACATTCAACCTCAGTCATCTGTACAAATAATCTATCATATGATTATTAAAGAGTCAAAAACATCATCATGCATCCCCAACGAATAAATTCAAAAACCATAAAGTCCTCAAAAATCACATCATGGAGGCAAAATACTCAAACTGATGTTATACCGATAGATACGACACTTCATGGCTGGGATACGACTAAAATCCCTGGAAACAACATTTAAGACACTCAAAATGAAATCTCCTGAAAATGATTAGGTAATGACTGGAAATGACTCATAATTAAATGAATACCATGAAAATCAAAACAAAATATGACTTGAAACTGATGGGATATGATGAAACATAGAAAACAAAAAAATTGGGGCTTTTTGAATCAAAAATCACATGAAAAGTGGCCTAAATTCAAACAATGGAGAGGTCCAAGAGCTTGATATACCAATGTCAGATAGTGGATAGGTGTCTAATATCATTGAAAGAGTTCAAATTTGTGCCTTTTGACCAAAATTTCCATCTTTGTCTCTAGAAACCTTCCTCAATTTTCTAAGGGTAAATGTAAAAATGAATAGTAAAAAGGGCAATTTTACCCTATTTTCACCTATTTTTAGCACAATTAATCCCAAAATCAATTTTTATCACCATTGCAGATCAAGTTCTTAGTGATATCATTATCAAGAGCTCAATAAAAAATTAATATACCGTTGTTCAAATTGATTTGAGATCATTCGAATTACCTAATACCATTCATTTTCTGGAAATACATTTCAATTTCACTCTCAAGAGGGTATAGTCAACACATTTTTGCATCTGGGATAGATCTTGTAATCAAGGCATTTGTTCATCGCAATTGAATCATTACCAAAATTAGGACATCAGATCAATTCAAATCTATCATATTTTTAGAATAAATCGTCTAATTCATCAAATCTTTATCAAAAATCAATTCATCAAGATCAAATTGAACCACGTTATCAATTGAATTAGAGATCATATCAAATCAAACTAAATCATTTCACCAAGGGAATATCAATTTCGTTAGGATCCATATAAAATTTATAATTTCCTCATCATGAAATCATTAGATAACTAACTTCATCAGGATCCATATCAAGTTGGTTTTTTCAATTAGAAATTTTGAAGTGAGTGATTTCATTAGGACCCATATCAAACTACTCATTCTCATCAACATTAGTATCTTTAATTTTTTTGGACAATAATCATTTTTATTAGAATTCATATCAAATTGGTTACTTTTTCTCCTTGGTATTAATATCTTCAACATTCAACTGACAGGTAATTAGTTTTATTATGACCCATATAAAACTGGTTACACTGGCTCCGATAAAAAATATCTCAGCAAATGTCACATCAAACGCATATTAAAATCATCATGTTGTGAGAAATTTCATCAAGATAAATTTAAAATGTTCACTCAATCCAAACATTATTCATATCAGCATTTTCGACATAGTGATTCATTAGGTCTATATCCGACATCAGTCATTAGTGATAAATCATTCTATTGGTTCAACGAACAGTGGCAACATCATATGTTCTTTGACGCAACATAATGTTTGCACATTAATTCACAAAGGGGAAAATGTATGCACCTAAAAATGGTAAAGGCAAATCAATTCACTAAATCCTAACAAATGGATTAAAATTAAATCAAAGGATTCTAATATCTAATTGTGTAATTGAATTTAACTAATCTAATTTCGTAATTAATCAATATTCAATAAGAAATTTATTCTCCTACACTTTTAATTAATACAAAACAAAAAATGCACATGGCTAAGGAAATTAATTAGTTAGATTTAATTAATGCAAAATATTCTCTCAAAAAGTCATTAGTCAAACACCTTGGCCAATAGGAGAAAAGGAGAATAATCACTCACATGTATTTTCTATCTCTACCATCCATTTCATATTAGTAAATCGTGACCATTCATTTCAAATGCAATCATTTGAGCCCTTGATAAATCGATAAAACCATGTTAAATCAAGTCATTTATATCCATCATTTTTGCATAAGGAGATTAGGCTACTTTCCCATTTGAATTTGCCTATTGAGATCATCGTCATTTTAGTAGAATTTCACCATTTAGATCAATCCATCATTTAGATCAATTAATGTAGCTATATTTTTACAAAATTCAATGTTCGTCCTAAATAAATCTCATCTAGGATTGCATTAATTAGCCTTAGCTATCATAAATTCAATCATGCATCAAATCAATTAGATCAAAATTTCCATAATTTAGGTGCATTGTAGAATTGAATCTTCCATTTCATGTTGTCATTCAATTAGATTTATATCCGTTCTAAGAGAAATTAAAAATTCTAATGAGTCATGATTATGAAGCAATAGGATGTTATTTATAAGTTTTTATATGAATTTGATAACATTTTGTATACTAACTCATTGAATTAATATTCTATTGGATGTTTTGTGTTTGTAGACAAGCATACAATTTGACACAACACAAATATATATTTAATGCATCTTTGTAAATAAATGTTATTTAATTTTTTAATCACTATTCATACCACATTTGATGATTCATTATTAGAATGCTAGAGAGCCAAAAGATTCATAATAAGCATATTTGAATTAATAAAAGATTATATATATATATATA
>MU227083.1:3995650-4023348 GCA_018584345.1 Thuja plicata
AACTTAGCTAGAATGAATCTAGCTAGACCATATGTTTGACAAAAAATAATTTTAGTTAGAAATACTCAAATTCAGCTATGCTGATAAGTTGTCCTGAAACGTGACACAGCTTTGTGCTTTTACCCCACCAAACAGTTGCAACTTACTATTTATTAAATCAGATTTTCCTTCAATTTGCACTATTTGATTCTAGCTGGAAGAGAGAGTGTACGCTTTTTTCCATCTGGCACTCGTCAGCCTGAAACTAGCCAACACACTACACTTTATTCACTTTTGGAAAGATCCTTGCGAGTGAGTGACACACCCCTATTATTTAAGTGGTCGCATACTCGCCTTCCATCCTCGCTCCACTTTTCAGCTTCTGTGAGTGAGCGATGACCTAATTCTCAAACCTCATTCTATTTTTGTCGCATACTCGCTATCCTTTTATGCTTTTCTTTTGGGTTCATGCAAGTGAGCGATGCTTTCTTCACCTTTAACTCGTCGCATACTCGCGGGTTCACTTTTTATGTCACCTGAATCTTGGCGACTGAGCTACTATGCATCTTACCTTTCAGCTATTTCATCATCACACACTCGCTGGCTGTTTAAACTACAACTTTTGGATTTGAGCGGGTGAGCGACATCCATTTCTTTACTGCATACTCTATTTGGTCGCATACTCGCGCCACTTAATATTCCAGCTATCATCTTATGCGCGAGTGAGCGATGGCATCTGTTCTTTGCTCAGTCGCAAACTCGCGAGCTTGAAAACCTTACTCTGTCACTGACTGCGAGTGCGCGACTATGTCTTTTCTTTCTTTAGTCGCCTACTCGTGAGCTCAAAAATTTCACTTCATTACTGACTGCGAGTGCGTGACTGTGTCTTTTCTTTTTTTAGTCGCCTACTCGCGAGCTCTTTTCCTTTCAATTTTTTTGATCGACGAGTGAACGATGTCTTTACCTTTTTAACTCATCACATACTCACGAGTTGACTTTTCATCACCTCAAAGCATCAGCGAGTGAGCGAGGCGTTGAATGGTCTCTTATTCGCTCGGTCGCAGACTTTTATGAATCTTGAAAGATACTTGTGCGACTGAGCGATGCATCTTCATTTTAATACTTCACACCTTCGCCGCGCACTCGCACTGCAAAAGAAAAGTGAGTTAGAACCTAAGCGAGTGGGCGACCTTCAGAACATGACCCCGTCACACAGTCGCTGACCTTTGACATTGACATAAAACTTGATGCGGGTATGCGACAGCTTCAATTTAAACAAGACTCGCTCGGTCGCGAAGCATAAGGTAGATAACATGACTTCAGAGCGACTGTGCGACATACATATTTTTAACCCATCGCTGACTCGCTAACCTATAGCTCAACTTCCATAAGACATCGCGACTGCATGATTTATACTTTTAAAACATTGAACCCGCTCACTCACACACATATCAAAACTGGGCATAAGCAGATCGCGATTGCACGATTCTCTTTCACTGCAGCTCGTCGCCCACTCGCACAACTTAAAGACACTTTCAAAAGACCAACGCGACAAAGTGATTAAACTAAAACATGACTTCAAAGGGGATTTTGATTTCTTTTGCGCGGCAAACCATAGGATTTAAACCAACAAAGCCCGGGAAAAGCAAAAGCCAAGAAATTCAAAGAAAAACTAATGCAGTGCTAACAGTGTGAATATTTACACTAACAATATTCATAATAATAATTAGAACCCTAGGTAACCCTAATAGTAATCCTTACCACAAACTCTAAACCTTAACCATGATAAAAACCATTCCCTAACAATAATTACAATAATGATTTAAACCTTAAATGAAACCATAATCTTAATCATAATCATAATATCAAACCCTAAATCCTAACCTTATACATAAACCAAATTCTAACTATCATCCTAACAATAATTCTAATCCTTAAACCCTAAACCCTTATCATAAATCTAACCATAAATCCTAACCCTAATAAAACCCCCACTCTAACCACAATACTCTAATTTTAACATAAACCCTAACCCTAATGATAATGATAATCCAAAACCCTAATCTATAATCCTAATTGTAACACTAAATGTTAGCCCAAATACAAATTGTCACCCTAATTGCAATCCAAACCGTGATGTGAACCCTTAATCTAACCATAATCATTACGATAACCCTAAGCCATAATCATAATATAAACCCTCATACTAACCATCATACTAACCTTTATGTAAGGCCTAATCTTAACAATAATATTCATGCTAAAACTAAAACCCTTATCCTAATCCTAACCATAAACCCTAGCCTTAATATTACACATGATTTCAACCATGATATAAATACTAAACCTAACTATAGTGCTATTACTAAATTACGTAAACCTATTCCTAGCCATAAACATAAACTCTTACACTAATGACAATAATAACATGTACAATAATACTATCCATTATGTAAACCATAACCCTAATGATAATCCTAATTCTAATTCTAATACAAACCCTTAATCATAAGCATATTTATAATCCTAACAACATACTCGAACCCTACTCAAAACCCTGATAAATACTAATATTAACTTTAATACTAAATGTGGTGTAAATCCATACACTAGCAATAATGATAACCATAATCATAATCCTAACCCTAATCCTAATCTTAATGATAAACCCTTAACCCTAATCAAAACCTCAACCATAACCATATTCCTTACAACAATCATAACCCTAAACCCTAACCCTAATAAAAACCCTGAATATACTAAAACACTTATCATAATGTAAGCCCAAACCTTATGATAACCCTAGTCCATAATCCTAAACCTAAATCTAAATGCTAATCCTAATACAAACCCCCATCCTATCCATGTTCCAAACCCTTACTCTAATCCTAACTCTAACCTCAAACCCTAACCCTAATCAAAATCCTAACTCAAACACTATTACCAACTATGATGTAAACCTTAATCCCCAATCTTAACTGTAACTCTAAATCCTAACCTTCGCCCTAACCATAACCCTAACATAGTGTAATTATCTATTGGTTTATTGAATGTCATCCATGTTGCATCATGGCCACTAGTAGCTTATATACTTTTTATAATATGGCAACTAATTTTAAACATATTCACTCTGAGGTGTAATAGGTTTCTAAGAAGGATATCTCTTGGTGCATCATAGATTTCTTAAATAAAATTTCTTAATTGTATTTCCTCTTGACATAAGAAATGTGAGCATGATAGAATGTGCAATTATAATTTAAGGCTTGGTAATAAGTTAATTTTTGTTTTGATAGATATAATAGTTGTAAAATACAAAAATAAAAAAGAATTGTAATTTTCCAAAAGCATAAAATTTGAGATGAAATGATTTTATAATCATATTTTGTAATTATAATGGTCATTATTTTCAAAATTTATAGTCTAGAAATATGCATTTAAGTCTTTCATAGTATATTTATATGGTTTTTAATTACATGAATAGGTATATTGTATTTATTTTAGTACTTTATCTAGATAAGTGGTAGATTTTGTCTTACTATGCATGGACAAAATAGGGGAAAACATAAATTAAAATATTATATTTACTATTATTTTGGTTCTGTGATCTTTTCATAACCATTAAGAAAAACTCCTATACGTAGATTTTGTTTTCGCAAATAAATTTCATAATTTCAACCCAACAAATATTTTATTTCATCCCTAGTCTTTGATTAGTATAAATAGTAATATATTATGTAATTAGCATATCTAGTTTGGTATTAACACTTTTCTAAGTATAGGTTAATTGTTACTTTTTGTATACTAGATTAATGTATTATGTTTGGTATTAACAATTTTCTAAGTATAAATTAACTCTTACTTTTAATATACTAGATAATGAACATTACTCATTGGCCATCTCTTAAAATTATTTCCTATAATCCCAACTTACCCTCTTAGAGAAACCTGTAAGACAACAACCCTAGTTGACAATAGAACTGGTTACTCAACTCTTAAAAAAATTCCCTAAAATACTTTAAATGGGTAAATTTCCAAAGATTAATTTTTCCTATTTAAGGTTAGGGTTAATTAATTTTTTTTTCTTCTATCAATTGTTATTATTGTTAACTCGCAGATACCTTGTGTTTCAATTGAGCATTCAACCTACCTTGGTCTTACATATTGTCAAGTTGGCTCAAAGAATTAATGCATGTGATATTGATCTTTATTTTAAATTATCAGGGCTGTCTTAGTGTCACCATATATCAACCCAAAAACACATAGTTGATATCAGACTATAAAAATTCCTTTCCTATTCCCGAATAATTTTACTATACACATTTTTATTGTAACTTTCAATATAATAATTTATTAATTTATTAATGAAAAAATATATATCTATATTTCCTATTAATAAATAATATTTTTTTAATGTTCAATAAAATCAGTAGATGCATTTTTGTTTGAACAGATGAATAATAACAAGTTGTATACCACAATCATTGAAACTACAAAATTTTTAGGTCATAAAAATGATGACATTTTTACATGTATAAAAGGGACGTTCTAGACCATGACATTTCACATAAAGAGATCCTCTATTTTTTTAGATACTTAGAGACTTCAATGTCAAAAAAGCTCTATAGCAAGATGACGACAATGAAAACTTTGGGCATTGTAACAGTCATAGCTATGCTTAATGCATTACCTGTGGATAGCTGGAAACCAGGCCATGCAACATTTTATGGAGACCAGTCTATGGGTGAGTTTTTTTTTTATGGTCTCTCTTAATACATGTTTTTAAATTTCGTCTTTTTAAAACAGTTGTATTTGTTTACAGTTATATAAATTTTTATATTAAAACATTTTACTCATCATTAAAAGCAATTATTTCCCTTTATTTTTTATTGATTATGTGCTTTGATATCACTAACATGAAATTTCAGCTTTATAATCGGCCGGATCGAGCTGTGTGGATTATATATCTATCTTAAATGTAGTTGAAATAATGTTTTCTTAGATTTGTATCTGAGATTTAATTATATAAATTATCATCTAACATTCATAATGATAATGTTTGCCTATTAAATAGAATTAGGGTTATAGATAGAATATGAATATCTGCTCATTTATCCTTTTGTTAGACTGCCTGTCACTGTTTATGAATGAATTGGATTGATCAATGATAAAAGATTTTTACAATTTATATTGTAGATCTATTTTTAAATATATTTTTAAGAATAAATTATATTTAATTTTTTTAATCATTATTTTGAACTGCATTTCATGATAATTGATCTATTATCAGATTAATAGAAAATGTAATAAACTTACTTGAATCAAGATCTATATTATTGTTGTAATATTTTTTCGTTGAGCATTCACTATACTGACAACCTAAGGTAAGAGGTGATAAGGCTAGAAAAGTAAACCATTAAGAGATTCTGAGATATGTGAGTTGTATTTGCAGGCGGAGGTTGTGGCTATGATGATGTGCATAGCGGATATGGGATAGAAAATGGGCCTCTAAGTGGCGCCTTGTTTAACAATGGGGCAACATGCGGAGCCTGCTACAAAATTGTATGTGATTGGAAGTAAGATCCACAATGGTGCATTCCAGGAACATCCATTACAATCACTGCCACCAATTTATGCCCTACTAATCCTGCACTGCCCAACGACAATGGAGGCTGGTGCAATTTGCTTCTTGAGCATTTCGACCTCTCAGAACAAGCCTTCTTGCAGATTGCCAAATACAAATCTAGAATTGTGCCCATTCAGTACAAGAAGTATGCCCTTTTTTTCTGTAATCGCTCACAATGATCTACAATATATATATTTGTACATAGTCAATTGTTTAGGAATATTTTGTTTATATAAACATCAATATGAAATCATGGAAATTATATTAGCTTATTTCAAGCAATCAAAATAGGAATCATTTGTAGAAGATCATTAGAAACCAATCATGAAATATCTTATTAGATATCACTAAAAGAACAAGAATTACAATTTAGAAATCTACTTAATTAAAAACTATCTTCCACATTAAAAGTCAATTATAGAAGTTCTAGGGTTACAACTTAAAATTATATATTACATATTCTGTCAATTATAGAAGATCTGGGGTTGCAACTTAGAATTCTATATTACATATTCTGTCAATTATAGAAGATCTAAGGTTACAACTTAGAATTCTATATTACATATTCTCCTTTTTAGCAAGCACACCAGCAATCACTTATAAGATGATGAATCACCAGTTAAAATTCCATATTAAATATTTCAATAGAATTTGAAGTAGAGTCTCCACATCAAGATCTCCTTCGATTTCTGACAATACTCTTTGATAAAAAAGATCATAATATATATTTAAAGAGACAATGACAGAAACAATTATGATATGCTGCTGTCTGACTGCAGAGTCCATTGCAAAAAAGTTGGAGGAATCAAATTTACCATCAATGGCGGTAATTATTTCGAGTTAATACTGATAAGCAATGTGGGAGGAAGAGGAGATCTTATGGCAGTGTGGATTAAAGGCTCGGGGACTGGGTGGCAACAAATGACTAGAAACTGGGGAGCTAATTGGATGAGCAATTCATATTTGAATGGACAAAGCCTGTCATTCCAACTTATGAGCAGCAATGGAAAAATTCTCACCTTATTTAATGTGGTTCCTTCCAACTGGCAATTTGGCCAAACATTTGTTTCTCGTCGCCAGTTCAGACAATAAAAGACCAAAATTCAGAGTGGTCATATACTGGGCTATGTAGTAGTTGCTATGTGATTTATGCTGAAGCATGTTATGTCTAAGAGATTGTGTGCACAATATTATTGTAATTGGTTTGTCCAATAAGATAAAGTTCTCTATAGTTTGCTATGCTATATTGTAATTTGGCTGTACATGAAAGCCAAAAACAAATTATTTCTTTATATTTATGGACATTGCTTGTTTGTGAAGACCAGGTATCTATATTCAGACTTCAAGCACATAACCTTCACAAACCAATTTTTTATATGTGTGTGTAATTACAGAATTTCATGAAATATTGCTTGTTTCTTTATACGCTATCGTCCTTGTAAGCTGGATCAAAAATCGATATTGTTCAGAAAAGCAGAAAATAATAGATAATTAGCTACTACTATTAGTTAAAGAAATTTGCACCAGAAATGTATATCTGAACTAATAAGCAAAATATCTGTGAAGTATTAAATCTTTTATGATATTAAGATTGATATTGTTCTAATTTTATTGCAGTTCGTATGAAACAGTTAGAACTAAATTCCTGTCAACTATATTTGGGTCCAGCCCCTTCCATGGTTTTATAATATTTTCCAACTTTTTTGACTTCTCTTTTAAATCATCTAAATACAGGAAATAATTTTTTTATACTAGTTTCTAATTTTGCTCTCTATTGCATTATTAAATAAATGAATTGAATTTTTATAATATTTGCTATCCTTTTCCACGTCCCTATCTAAATAAAAAAAAAGTATATTAAGATTTGGATTCAAAAACATTAATAATTATACATAATAACTTGAGCTTACTTCAATTTGCAGATTGTCACTTTAGCACCGTCTGGTTTTGTTTGGTGGTTAAATACTATAATTGCCTTTAAATCTTTGAAGTAATCTGTAGAATATAAGAAAACAAAAATTAATATTATTGTAAACCACAGATTATTCAAAAGTAAAAGAGAGAAAATAGAGAAATTTTGGAGGATTTATGAAGGAGAGGGAACTGTTATTCTCTAAACGGAACAATATGGTTATACAGAGTCAACTTCATCTTGAGCCCACTTATGATTGTACGAACATCATATTTAATGTAAATCTTGATCTTACCTAAAATTCTAATCTTATTAGATCTCTCTATTTAAGAATTATTAGAATAAAAGACCAATTAAAAGGAATTTGAAAATAGAAAAAGAGATTTAAAGAGGATAACAAAAAATATTAGATTTATGGTGGTTCACAAAAAAAGACTGCATCTTCTCTTCAATCAAGGCAATAACTTTATTCAGTTCTCCGATATAATAATACATCAAATTTGTATTCATATATATACAATTGTTTAGCTCTTTGAATATGAAAGGTATAAATGAAATGAATAGGTAGAACAATTGAAAGGTCACATGACCATTGGACTTCACATTCTTAACAACCTCTCATTGCAAATCCAAGCATATTGCTGCAAACAATGATTTCCACTGTATTTTTATTCTTAGTGTCGCAATTCAATTAAGTCCACAGAATCTCTACAACTTAAGCCTCTCCTAATTCTATTCAAGAACACTTACAATAAGTCTTCTCCATGCCATGTCAGACTTTATAAAACTTATTTTAATAGAAATCCAATAGACAATCAAATCACTCCTTAACTTAGTCATGTTGGTATTAAGGAACACTGAGAGACTTCTATTTTTAACTTTGGTGATCAGATTTCTTAACAATAGACCAAATGCAATAAAGAATAGTAAGTTAAAATATAAATCATACATCCACAACATCATAAAACCATGATTTTTAATGTGGAAACCCAATCAAGGAAAAACCACGGTGGGGATGGAACCCACAAATGATTACTCTACATTTGTAATAACCCTGTTCAAGGTTTAGGTACAAAAGGAGAATGCACATGCATTCAGGAACATTGTCTAAAGCTCACTACTCAGATTACAAAGTAGGAAGGCCCACTGCCTTATAAAACATATATGAATTGAAATCTTTAAGATGAACTAAAACATAACATCAAATATGCCAAAGTAGTTCCATGTACATGCAATACCAAAATATTTGCTCAATCTTCAACATAACCTCTGCATTTAGGTCCCTCGTATATCCGAAATATGTATTGGTGAATATCATATCATCTCTGCCCATCGCACACATAAATCAACACAAAAGATTGATCTTATATACCCGATTATAAAAGTAATTCCTTCACTAGTCAACCTCAAGAACAAAATTCATGTGTAGAGTATTAGTCAAATATTCAATTAAAATGTCATCCTAACCTTGAACAATGGCATATATTTCTTCTACCATGTCATCACTACCAACACAAACTCCTAAACAAATAATTTCATCGATCTGATAGGATCGTTGATCGATTTACCAAAACTTTGTCTCTAGTTAACTCTGATCACTAGAAAACTAATCCTCTGAACATTGTAACTTGTTGACCTAAGATCATTAGCTATTGTCAAGATGGAATAAGGTAACTTATACCTCATTGAAGCTCCCCCTAGGTTCTCTATTCAAAACTATAAAGTATATGTCTGTACCGAAGCTTTTGTTGTGAACTCTATATTATCCATGTTCTTCCATACTTGGCCAATTATGCTTCCAATACTTTCGTAAAAACAAAATTTGACAAGTGACTAAAAGATACATGTATCGATTCTATCAATAACCATATACAAGTCATTTAAGAGTGTTTCTTGCCAACAATCTCCCCCTTTAGCATTGATGACAACACTTAGTGAAAAATGACTAAGTGTCCAAAATTAAAATGTCAAAGTCTAAAGCACTCTCCAAAACTAAAATCTTATTCTCCCTCTCATCTGAATATCTCTCCCCCTAAACCATTTTTTACTCTTATCTCTCCCCCTTTGACATCAATGGAAAAGGCCGGGATCATACAAAAAGTTTGACTATTAGAATTCTGGTGCAAAGCACCTCTCATTTTGATGTGTTAGTGTGTTTTAGGGATGTAATAGGTGTGGTTGTGTGGATTGGAATAAGATCCAATAGGTTGGTTACAATGTTGATAACCTTAATGTCTGTAAGTGCCAAGGGTGCTCACTAGGTCTTTTATGGTCATTTTAACCTGAAAAGACAAAATGTGTTATTTTTTTGCATCTTGGGTTTGGTGTGTGTCTTAGGACCCTAAATTTCCTAAATAGGGTCATAGAAGTCAACCTTGACCATCAAGTTGAAAAAAGGAGTCAAATTGTTCAAAATGCAAAAGTTGCTCGAGCAACTTTTGCAACTTCTTGACAAGAAGTTGCAAAATGAAGTTAGGGCAGTTGTAACCACTCATGCTCGATATATGAGCATGTATTTGATGTTTTTGGAAGGGTGATGAAGTTTTGAATTGCAGAACTTGTTTTTTGTTCTTCTATAAGGATGCTTGTGACTGTATTCTTGTGATTCAGAGAGCTTTCTGCATTATGTACGGTTGTGTACAGATTAGGAAAGGAGATTAGACTCCATGAGGGTGTAGTTTTTCATGTTATCTTTCTTTTGCATATTGTAGTTTGCTTTGAATTTATAGGAGTAGAGAGTTATATTAATTTCAAGGTCACTGGTCTGTAATTCAATTTGCAGAGTCACAGTGCCCAAAATGGCTCTAACCTAAGCATCCACTAGTAGAAATGGCTGAAACCATAGGGGATAGTGAGGATCTTGGAGATCCATAGTGGAGAAGAAAAAAATTAGAGCTAACCATTGGATGGTTAGGAGAGATTAGGAGTACTTTGGGATAAGGAATTACTAGAGCCCTAAACCCTATGCATCAGAGTGGTATCAGAGCCATAACTTAACAATTTGGTGTATGTCTGAAGAAGTAGGAAGCCACACGATTGACAAAATGCCACCTAAGGGAATGAGTAAGGATCCCATAGTGGACTTGGTCCAAGAACTATTGGCAAAAGCAAACTTGACAGAGACAAAGACTAAAAATAAGATCACTATATGGGGAGATGAGAGTGATGTAGATATTGAAAGTCAATCAGAAGAGACATCTAACAAAGGGAAAGAACCAGAGATGGATAAATATCAAAAGGTATTCTTGGATTCCTTTAAGTCCATTAATAAAGATAGTATGTAACATATACCTTACTACTATGGCAGTTTCAATGGTGAAGAGTTACTGGTTTGGCTAGAAGCCATAGACAACCAGTTTGACTACAAGGAGGTATCAGAGGAAAAGAGAGTTATATATACCAAGGCTAGACTCAAAGCATCTGCATTGGTGTGGTGGAACATGATGCAGGATGATTAAAAATGGAAAGAAGAAGATAGTTTCTTGGGAGAGGATGAAGATCAGATTGAGGGAACAATTCTTGCCTACTGACTATGAGATTCAGATGTATCAAAAGTTGTAGAATTTGAGACAAAAGGAGATGACAGTAAGCGCCTACACTGAGGAGTTCCACAAATTGAGCTTGAGGGCTAGAAAACAAGAGGAAGAAATGGAGAAGGTAGCAAGGTATCTCAATGGGTTGAGACAAGGGATACAAGATGCAATTAGCTTGATGGCTCCTGACAGTATGCACAAGTGTTTTTAGTTATCCTTGAGAGAAAAGGATAAGGCTAGAAGGAGGAATGACTTTCATCAAAGAGGAAGAGGTGGTAACAATAACAAAGGATTTAGAGGTAGGAGGAATTTTGGTAGAGGACAAAGCCCAAATAGATCAAAGGAGAATCAGTCTATGGATAATAGTGGGGGTAGTCAATTCAGAGGAACTTTTCAAAGAGGGGGATATAGAGGAAGAGGACCACCTAGAGGTAGATTTTAGTCTCAAGGAAGATCTAATTCAGTCTTCACTAGCAGATGTTATAACTGTAAGAGGGTCACACAATGGGTAGATGTCCTAAAAAGGATACCTCATCTTCTATGGGAGATAGAAGGAATTAGTTGGTACAAGAGGATGATACACAAAGTGTCACTTCTCCCATTTCCAAGGCAGGGCCACTAATGGATGGAGAGAATCTAATGTTGAGAAGGACTTTGTTGAAAGTACCTAATACCGTAGAGCCACCTCAAAGAAAGAATTTGTTTAAGGCAACTTGTAGGTCTCATGGAAATATTTGCAAAGTGATAGTGGACTCTGGATCCACTGAGAATATAGTATCAATAAAGATGGTGGACAAACTGAAGCTTAGAAGGATACCTTATACCACACCCTATAGAATTTCATGGTTAAACAAGGGTAAAAAAAAAGTGGTAGATGAACAAACCTTGGTGGAGTTTGAAATAGGTGAGTATAAGGACAAGGTCCTATGTGACATATTTCCCATGGATGTATGTCATCTTCATTTAGGATGTTCATGGCAATATGATGTGAAGGCTATCCATGATGTAGAAAAGAACATTTATGTAATCACCAAGCTTCAGAAGAAGTTTAAAATGGATCCATTGTAGGAACCTAATGAGGAGAAGCATATGGGAACCCATGTGATGCTCTTGAGTTGAAAGGAGATTCTAAAATCTATGAAGAAGGAGAAAGGAGTCTATTGTGCAGTGATAGTGAAGCCAAAGGAGGATACCAAAGAGAAAGACAACATGCCACCATAGGTACAAGCATTGTTGGAAAGGTATCGTGACATAGTGGATAATGGTTTTCCAAGTGCATTTCCACCCATGAGGGATGTGATTCATCACATACACTTCATTCCTGGAGCAAATTTTCCAAACAAAGCAGCATATAAGATGACACCAAGTCAAAATGTAGAGATAGAAAAATAGATTCAAGAAATGTTGGAAAAAGGACCAATAAGGAAGAGTTTGAGTCCTTGTGCTGTGCCAACTATCCTTAGACCTAAGAAGGATGGAAAATGGAGGATGTGTATGGACTCCAGGGCTATAAATAAGATTAGAATCATATATAGATTCCCAATGCCCCAGATTGAGGATTTGATGGACAATTTGGGAGGTTCATGTTATTTCTCCAAGGTAGATTTGAAGTCAGGATATCACCAAATCAAAGTTAGGACTGGTGATCAGTGGAAAACAGCCTTCAAGACTAATGAAGGGTTGTACAAGTGGCTAGTAATTCCCTTTGGCCTAACTAATGCACCTCGCACATTCATGAGGCTCGTGAATGAAGTGCAAGCAGATTTTATTGGTAAGTTTGTAATAGTATATCTTGATGACATTTTGATATTTAGCAGGTCCAAGGAGGAGCATATGAAGCATTTGGAGATGGACTTGAGGAGGCTACATCAAGATAAGTTGATGATCAATCAAGAAAACTGTGAGTTTCTGATAAATGGAATTAGTTTATATTGGTTTCGTGGTTGCTAATGGATGCATGAAGATGGACCTTGATAAGGTTAAGTTAATTTTGGAATGGCCTACACCTAGGTCCATAGGGGATGTTAGGCATTTTCATGGATTGGCTTCCTACTATAGGAAATTTTTAAGAAATTTCAGTAATGTATGTCCCCCTATCCTCAACACTATCAAAGGTGGAATCAAATGTCAGTTTGAATGGACTATAGAAGTAGACCAAGGATTTGAAATGTTGAAAAAGAGATAGAATAATTACCTACCCTTAGGTTTCCCAATTTCAATCAGCTATCTATGGTGGACTGTGATGTTAGAAAGCTAGCCATTGGAGCAGTGTTAAGCCAAGAGGGACACCATGTGGCATTCTTCTCAGAGAAGTTAAATGAGGCCAAACAAAAGTACTCCACCTATTATTTGGAGTTGTATTCTATGGTAAAAGCCCTTAAAAATTGAGACACTATCTCCTACCTAGGGAATTTGTGGTATATACTAATAACCATGCTCTAAGTTTCTTGAATGGGAAATAAAACCTGAATCAGAGACACCTAAAGTGGGTAGAATATCTGCAAGCCTACACATTTGTCATCAAACATAAGAAAGGGCTTAGCAACAAGGTTGCAGATGCTCTTAGCCGAAGAGTATTAACTATACAGGAGATATAATTGCATAGTGTGGGATTGAATGACTTGAAAGACCTCTATAAAGAGGATAATGACTTCAAAGATTCCTATGAGGCATGTGTAAAGTTCCAACAGGGGTTCCAAGTAGAATTCACTGAGTTTATATTGTAGGAAGGACTATTTTTCAAAGGACACCGCATGTGTATACCTCAGTGCTCAATGAGGGAGAATATTGTGAAGGAGAAACACCAAGGGAGCTTGGGAGGCCACTTTGGAGTGGATAAAATACTAGAGCATGTGAATAGGCATTACTATTAGCCTAAGTTACAGTCATATGTTAGTAAAATTTTAGAGCAATGTCAGATCTATTAGAGATAAAAAGGACAAAGTAGTAACAGTGGGTTGTATCAACCACTATCCATACCCCAAAGGCCTTGGGAGTGCCTCAGTATGAACTTTGTTTTGGGGTTACCAAAGAAACCAAGGGGTCATGCCAGTGTATTTGTGGTTGTGGACCATTTTAGAAAAATTGATCACTTCATCCCATGTAAGAAAACCAATGATGCTTCCCAAATTATAGGTCTATTCTTTAGAGACAGCAAGTGACAATTACTCTGAGGAAGGTTTGGGATTATGGGAGGAAATCTAGTGAAGAAGCCTAGGTAATTGAAAAGCTAGTTGGACTAGTTGTACCTAGAAGTGTTAGAATATTCAACAAATCAACTATACCTTGGAGGATAAGTTGATATTGAGGATCTTGGAGATCCATAGTGAAGAAGAACACAAGAAAAGCTAACCATTGGATGGTTAGGAGAGATTAGGAGTCCTTTGGGATAAGGAATCACTAGAGCCCTAAACCCTCTGCATCAAATCATATACATTTATGCCTATGTACAAGTATGTAAAGTATACTTACCAAATTTTGAAAACATTTGAGAAATTATTTCTCAGAGCACCAAAATTTGAGTCCCAACTCTTCTTTATGCTATCTGATATCTCAATCTGACCATGAATGACATCAGCCAATTTCTCTACTGTAGCTAGGTCAGGTGCATCTATAAAATTGTAGGCTTCTTCCACTTTCTTCAAACCATTAAGTAGGATATCATATGATTTTATTTCACTCTCCAATCCTACTTTTTATCCTATCTCTTTTAGTAACCAATGTTCTTATTTTTTCATTCAAAGATATAACTTAAACTTCATGACTAGAAGTTGAAGTTGTCAAAGGATCATATCATCTTGGCGCAGTCATGCCTGGGGAGATGCCCAAACACATAACGAGAAATTATACAAACAACAACTCACAAATAAATTCCAATAATTAATTAAATTTCAACCACACAGATAAATATGAATTACCACCTATAAAACATGAAGAGACATTTTTCCTCTACTTGATCAACAACAATCATAAATTATTCTAAAAAATAGTTTGTGTACTTTTTAGTACTCTTCTCCAGTTTCTCCTTCACTTCTTTGTGCAAATCTCTGATAGATTTTGAAAAATATTCAACTACAACACTCTTCCTCGCTAGATTTGCATTAACTTTGAGCTCATACATGCCCCTTAGGCTATATAAATAAACAACATTGAATGGATTCTTTCCCACACTTCTATTAACTGAGTTATTATAGGAAAATTGAACCTATGGCAATGTTAAATCCAACTAATTTGGTTTTTTCACCAACCAAACATCATAGCAAATTGCCCAAACTTGTGTTCACAACTTTGTATCCCAATCTGAGACAACTCTTTTAGGCCAACCATCCAACCAAACTACTTCTTTCAAAAATAAATTAGGAATATGGGAAGCATCACTAGTCTTTTCACAAGGAATAAAATGAGCCATTTTAGAAAATCTATCAACTACAAAAATAATTGAATTATTACCTCTCTATGTTTGAGGCAATCCCAAAACAAAATCCATACTAATATGTTCACATAGCCTCTCTAGTATTGGTAGTGGCTACTACAATGCAATATTTTGTTTCACCCCTTTGTATTTTGGCATATTCTACATCATTTAACTATTTTATTTAGATTAGTATCCATAAGCTGATTTCTAATCATAACCCCATACTCGAACTCTTGTCAAAACCCTAATAAATACTTATATTAACTTTAATACTAAACATGATGTAAATCCTTACACTAGCAATAACTATAAACATAATCATAAACCTAATCCTAATCTAAATGATAAACCCTTAACCCTAATCAAAACCTCAACTCTAACCATATTTCTTACAATGATTCTAAATGTAAACCTTAACCCTAATACTAACCCTAACTCTACTAAAATACTCATCCTAATGTAAACCCTAACCTTATGATAATTGTAATCCTAAACACTAGTCCATAATCATAAACATAAACCTAAATCTATCCCTAATACAAACCCTCATCCTATCCATGTTTCCAACCCTTAATCTAATACTAATTTTGATCCTAACACTAATCCCAACCCTAACCTCAAACCCAAAATTTTTCCACAATGTACACCAAAAATGGTCAATAAACTTTGAATCCTGATCTGAAACAATACTTTTAGGAAAAACATGAAACCAAACTACTTCTTTGAAAAATAAATTAGCAATATGGGAAGCATCACAAGTCTTTTCACAAGGAATAAAATGAGCCATTTTAGAAAATTTATCAACTGCAAAAAAAATTGAATCGTTACCTCTCAATGTTTGAGGCAATCCCAAAACAAAATTTGTACTAATGTATTCCCATGGCCTCTCTAGTAGTTGTAGTGGCTGATAGAACGCAATATTTATTTCACCCCCTTTGTGTGTTGACATATTCTACATCCTCAAGAACCATTTTCTTTACGTCAGTAGTGATCCCTAGCTAGTAATAACTCTCACTCTAGAGAGTTATAGTTTTATCCATGCCAAATATTCACCCAATCCACCAATTTTATTTTCTCTTATTAAATCATCTCTCATGGAATCTTGAAGTATGCAGAATCTCTTACCTTTTAATAGAAAATTCTCTAGATTAAAATACTCCACCCATGGGCTTCAATCCATTCCAACTGGATTATTACATGCTTCCCATGCCTCTTTAGACCCTGGGTCGTGTTAATAAAACTCACTCATAGAATCAAATCCAACAACCTTCATTTTCATCTCGTTTAACAAAAAACTCCTACTTACTACATCAGCAACTCTCTTGGATTTTCCACTTTTATGTTTCAAAACAAAAGAATACCTTTGAAGAAATTCAACCCCTTTCATATGCCCCTAGTTTAACTTACCTTGGTTGTTAATGAATTGTAATGCATGGTGATCTGTGTACAACATGAACTCCTTTGGTAAAAAATAATGTCTCCACTTCTCGAGTGCCCGCACAATTCCATAAAATTATTGATCATATACAAAATAATTTATTTATTCTTCATTCAAATTTTCAATGAAGTATGTTATTAGTTTATCATCTTGGATGAGAACTCCTCCTATTGTTGTTCCACTTACACCACAATCAATTTGGAATACTTTTCCAAAGTCTGGTAGTGCCAACACTGATTTGCCTATCACTTTATTCTTCAATAACCACCTAGTGGATTACCTCTCCATATGGAATAGTTCTTGATCAGTTTTGATCAATTTGTGAATATGGGAAAGAAGAGCACTATGGCTAGGTGTTGAAGTAGACTGATTTTCTTGTTGGTGTACTCAAGCTTAAAATGAGTGGGATCTTGAGAGAGGGATCCTTGAAGGTTAAGGTTAGTGAAGAACCATACTTGGGATAGAGAAGAGGCATATTGAAGACCCTAGTGGAGGATATGGTAGGAGAGTAAGGCTTATTGTTACATCAGATTGGTATCAGAGCAAGTTAAAGACTTGGGAAGTCAGTGCATGTTTGTAGCTACTAGTGAATCAGTAGGAGAGTCAAGAATGGTGACTAATGCAGAATTAAATAAAGAGGTGGATGAGAAAAAGGAGAAGAACATACTCCTTGAAGAATCCTTAGAAGGAATGAAGATAAGGCTAGAAGAAGTTGCCAATGTAGCAGCTAGAAACAAGGAAGTTGAAAATAGTGATAGGGGTAAAAATATTGTTGAAGAAGACCTTATCCCTAAACCAGACCCTGTCATAAATGAAAAACTCTTCCTAAAAGCCATAAAATCCCTAGGAGGAAAGGCATTGGAAGGTATACCACTATTTATTGGAAAGATGGACATTGAGGCAGTGATGGATTGGATTGAAGGAATGGAGAACCATTTCGAGTGTGAAGGGGTGAAAGAGGCACAAAAGCTAAAGGTGGCCAAATCAAGCCTCAGAGGGTGATCCCTAACATGGTGGAAATACCTTCAAGATGAGAGGGTTAAATGGGTGAGCAGCCCATAGCCAATTGGAATGCAATGGTGACCAAGCTAAAGGAGAATTATTTGCCAAAGGACTATGAGATTCAACTCCATAGGAAAATACAAGATTTGAAGCAAAAAGACTTGGATTTGGCCTCATATATAGAGGAATTATAAAGATTGTGTCTTAGGTCTAAGCAACAAGAAGAGGAACCAATAAAGGTTGCTAGGTACTTGGATGGATTGAAATGGAACATCCAAGAGGAAATCAGTTTGTGGACACCAACTACAGTTTAGAAGTTTCATCAATTAGCCCTAAGATTATAGGAAAGGAATAAGAAGAAAGGTGACACTAAATTCAAAAACAAAGGTAGAGAAAGAGACCAAAGGGGTAAAAGAGGAGGCTATCAAGGTAGAGGCGATGAGAAAAGGACACAAGGTGAGAACAAGATGACGAAGCATAATACTAAAAGCACTGCAAGAGGATAACAGAGGTAGGGGTAATCAAGGTGGTCCTAGCAGAGGAAGAGGAGGTAGAAGTAACTCATACTTTGCAAGTATGAAGTGTTACAATGATGGTCAATTAGACCGTCCATCATATAGATGCCCTGACAAGCCTACTACTTCAAATCATGATAAGAGAGTGGCCTATGCTCATAAGGATACTGCAAGTGTCAAAGCACCTAATATTGACCATATATATTCAGAGATAGGTAAGAATTTAGTGTTTAGGAGGGTATTGATAAGACAACCAAGTAAGGGTGAACCCAAGCATAGGAGGGATTTGTTTAGGATAAGATGCAAAATCCTTGGCAAAGTTTGTAAGGTGATAGTGGACTCTAGTTATACTGATAATATCATCTCAGAGGAAGCAGTCAACAAACTCAAGTTGACCAAGTACCCCATGTGAATCCCTATAAGGTGAAATGGCTTAACAAAGGCCAAAGTGTATTGGTGAATGAGTAGACATGGGTTGAATTTTCTATAGCAGGGTATAAGGACAAACTCTTGTTTTTCATATTTTGTTAGGAAGAGCTTGGCAATTTGACAATGGGGAAATGTATGATGGAAAGGAGAATTCTATCACTTTAAAGAAAGGAGGTAGGACTTTCAAGATTCAGTCTTTTCTAGAAGATGAGGAGCCATAGTCCAAGACTCCTAACATCATGTTATGTAGTGGAAAGGAGTTTGTGAAGGATCTCAAGGATGATGAGAATGAAGGGTATGCTATTGGGGCAGGAACACCTAGAGAATAGGGGTCACCATGAATCCTTGATGGAGATCCAAGGAGAGATGAAGAAAAGGGAGGCCTAAAAGGTCTTAAATCTATGTAATTTGGCCAATAGATCCACAAAATATAATGAAATGCACTAAAAGTTCCAAAAAGATGTAATGTTGCCATGTGGGCAAGATAAGGTCTAAAGGGCTAATGTAAGGGTTTGAAGGGTAGAAGTAGGGATTTATTATGTTATAAGTTTATAAGGTCTATGAAGGACCATTTGATGTAATTGAACAATATACAAATTGTAAAAATACAAACTACATGTAAGTTGTCAAGGTTGACAATTTGTTGTCAAAGTTGACAACATAGGATTAAGAGACAACCGATTAAAGGATTGGTTGAAAAGTTAGTTTGGGGAGTTTTGAAATATTTCCTAAGGATGGAACAAGAATATAAGTGATTTTAATTCTGGAAAAAGAGGGGAGAAGTTGATGTAATAGGTTATGAGATCAATGAAGTTGATATTTCTGCAGTTTCCATGTTTTGACCGTTAAAATGGTCTAGGTGCAGAGTCCCTAACTTTCTAATTCACCGTTGAATTTGTATACAATTGGAATATGTTTTATAAAACCTAGTTACGCCTCTTCTCCCTAGAGTGATCATTGATCTATAGTCCTCTTCAAAAGTTATTCGATACAGAGTAGATGTATATCAAAACTGTTTTCCTTCTTTGAGTCTGCACGGTCAGAAAGTTTACGATTTGGGGTACCAAATGAAGCTTTAGAACCCTAAGATTTTTTTTGGTTATATCTTTTGTTGTTACCAAAAACTTTCTTTGTTTCCATAAAAAATAATCTTGTCATATTGAAGGTCAAATAAATTGATCTCATAAAATTGCCCTGAGATAGAATGAAATTAGCATAGGTTGTGGTTTGAAAGGTGTAGAATATTGTTGTACAAGGGTTGGAATTCTTCAAGCCTCTGGATCAATTGGTATTAGAGAAAGTAAGTAGATCCTTGTAATTTGAAGATGGCTTTGACAAGAAGTGAAAGAGAATAGGTCAAGGCATTGAGAGAATACTTCGATGATGGAAATAAGCAAAGAGAAAGAGAAAGAAAGAAAAGAGAAGAAAAGAGAGAAGAAGAAGAAAGGTTGAAGAACCTTGAAGAAGATTTGGATAAGAGAATTGAGAAGTGGGAGAAGATAAAACTACTCCTTGAACATGTAGAAGATGAAGATGAAGAAGATGAGAAGAAGATTTTCCATGAAGAAATGGAGGAACCTAGGAGCAAAGAGGTTCTAGAAGTTGAATCAGAGATTAAAGAGAAGGTTTCTAATAAAGGTGGCATGGAATAAAGTCTTGAAGGGATTGAAAATGAAAAAAAATTGTAGGTAGGGGTAATGATGTGTCCTTTAATGATGGAAGAAGACAAATAGGATGGTAGCATGACTAGAGAGGAAGTCAAGATGACTAGTGAGTTGTTGGTATGCCTAGGTGAATGGCATGATTGTGAAGACCTACAAGAGAGGGCAGTAGGTGAGGAAGAAACTGAATGTGGGGTCATTTGTGAGACTGAGAAGGTAGTCATGAATGATAAAGAAGAGTTGGAATACCAAGAGGAGAGGCATGTGATCCAAGATGCATTGGTCTCAATGGGAAGAGACTTCAAGTTTGAAGATAATGAAGAGTTGCAGATGGAAGTAGTGGTCTCACGGCATGAGACTAAGGATAGAGTGAAGATTGGCGATCACGCATTGGTCTACATTTTTCCCATGAGAGGCAAACCAAGAGAAAAGATGATAGAGTGCATTTTGAAGCAGCAGCAAGAGAAGATGTCATGGATCATTAATGATGATCTTATCAAACCAAAGGTTAAAAACAAATGGTTTTGTTTGCTGACATTGTTTTGTTTACAGGTTTCCAAGAGACTTGGAAATTTTTCAAAATTGGGGAGTATGGTGCAAGAGTACCTAGAGCATAGGGGTCACCATGAATCCTTGATGGAGATCCAAGGAGAGATGAAGACAAGGGAGGCCTAAAAGGTCTTAAATCTATGTAATTTGGTCAATAGAGCCACAAAATATAATGAAATGCACTAAAAGTGCCAAAAAGATGTAATGTTGCCATGTGGGAAAGATAAGGCCTAAAGGGCTAATGTAAGAGTTTGAAGGGTAGAAGTAGAGATTTAATTATTTTCTAAGTTTATAAGGTTCATGAAGGACCATTTTATGTAATTGAACAATATAAAAATGGTAAAAATACAAACTACATGTAATTTGTCAATGTTGAAAATTTGTTGTCAAAGTTGACAACATAGGATTAAGAGACAATCGATTAAAGGATTGGTTGAAAAGTTAGTTGGGGGAGTTTTGAATCAGTTCCTAAGGATGGAAAAATAATATAAGTGATTGTAATTTTGGAAAAAGGGGGGAGAAGTCGATGTAATAGGTTTGGAGATCAATGAAGTTGATATTTCTACATTTTCCATGTTTTGACAGCTAAAATGGTCTCGGTGCAGAGATCATAACTTTCTAATGCACCATTGGTTTTGTCGGCAATTGGAATATGTTTTGTAAAACCTAGTTATGCCACTTCTCACTAGAGAGATCTTTGATATATACTCTTCTTCAAACATTATTGGATATAGAGTAGATGTATATCAAAGCTGTTTTCCTTCTCTAAGTCTGCATGGTCAGAAAGTTTATGATTTGGGGTACCAAATGAAGATTTAGAACCCTAATATTTTGTGTGGTTATAGATTTTATTGTTACCAAAAACTTTCTTTCTTTCTAGAAAAAAATCATCTCATCATCTTGAAGGTCAAATAAATTGATCTCATAAAATTGTCCTGAGATAGAAGGAAATTAGCATAGGTTGTGGTTTGAAAGGTGTAGAGTCTTGTTTTCCAAGGGTTGGAAGTCTTCAAGCCTCTGCATCAACAATTGATGCAGAGGCTTGAAGACTTCCAACCCTTGGAAAACAAGTCTCTACACCTTTCAAACCACAACCTATGCTAATTTCCTTCTATCTCAGGACAATTTTATGAGATCAATTTATTTGACCTTCAAGATGACGAGATGATTTTTTATGGAAATAAAGAAAGTTTTTGGTAAAAAAAAAATCTATAACCACACACAATCTTAGGGTTCTAAAGCTTCATTTGGTACCCCAAATTGTAAACTTTCTGACCGTGCAGACTCAGAGAAGGAAAATAGTTTTAATATACATCTACTCTGTATCCAATAACTTTTGACAAAGACTATGTATCAAGGATCACTCCAGTGAAATGAGAAATAACTAGGTTTTAAAAAATATATTCCAATTTCAGACAAATCCAACGGCGCATTAGAAATCCAA
The DNA here is from genome assembly GCA_018584345.1 of Thuja plicata. Taxonomy (NCBI): domain Eukaryota; kingdom Viridiplantae; phylum Streptophyta; class Pinopsida; order Cupressales; family Cupressaceae; genus Thuja; species Thuja plicata. Next base: position 4,018,150 of record MU227083.1, read on the forward strand.
ACCTATTACATCGACTTCTCCCCCCTTTTTCAAAAATTACAATCACTTATATTCTTGTTCCATCCTTAGGAACTGATTCAAAACTCGCCCAACTAACTTTTCAACCAATCCTTTAATCGGTTGTCTCTTAATCCTATGTTGTCAACTTTGACAACAAATTGTCAACCTTGACAACTTAGATGTAGTTTGTATTTTTACCATTTGTATATTGTTCAATTACATCAAATGGTCCTTCATAGACCTTATAAACTTAAAACATAATTAAATCCCTACTTCTACCTTTCAAACCCTTACATTATCCCTTTGAGCCTTATCTTGCCCACATGGCAACATTAGATCTTTTTGGCACTTTTAGTGCATCTAATTATATTTTGTGGCTCTATTGGCCAAATTACATAGATTTAAGACCTTTTAGGTCTCACTTGTCTTCATCTCGTTGTGGATCTCAATCAAGGCTTCATGGTGACCGCTATTCTCTAGGTTCTCCTACACCAGCTATTGTGGTAAGACCTAAGGAGGAAGAGAAACCAGTCAAGGAGCCATTTTCATCAAAGATACAAGTATTGATTGAGAAGTATAAAGACATAGTGAGTGATGGAACTCCTGCAACCTTACCTCCTAGAAGAGTAATAAGTCAATAGATAGACTTTGTCCCTGGTGCATCTTTGCCTAATAAGAAAGCTTATAATCTAACACCTGATCAAAATTTGTAAGTGGCAAGGCAGGTGTTGGTTGCATTTCCAGTTTTGAGTTTGCCCTGTAAAATTTTGAAGATGCTTGTCATTCCTATGCCCATAAGTTTAAAAATCATGTCTGAAATTTCTTATATACCTTTGTAGGAGTTGTTTTTTCTCAAAACCTAGTTGGAAATGGTAAAAACGCTAAACCCTAGAGCCATTTCTAGTCAAAAATGCAAAAAAGACCTAAAATTCTCAAGCGGGTTTTATTTTCATGTTACTTTTCATGACTTAAGTTTGATTTTATTTGCATGTGCTAATATTTTAGTCACTTAGTATCGTGAGAAAGAATTAATATTTCTTATAATCTTGAGACTTAGCAAAAATATTTTGTCGCATAGTCTCATAGTGAAACAAAATATGCTGAAATAGTTATGAGACTTGGTGTAGACCATTGATCTCAGATATGATCTAACGGTGGTCAAGTTATCTCCTGATAAAAGAAGAGTTAGTGATTTTGTATGGAGACTTTGAGATTTCTCAGTCGCGTTATCTCCTAATGAAACCCATGGTTTTAAGTTGAGTTAAAAGGTTAAATTTTTACTATTTTTGCCAAGTCTCGTGATCAAACATGATTTAAGTGAAAGAACTAGAGATTACGCGACAACCGTTCATCTTATTGTAAATCCGACGACAGTCGGGAAGTCTCTTGATTAAAGCTGCAGTTTAGAAATAATCAAGCAACATGGAGATTCAACAGTTGCTAAGTCTCTACATAAACCCAGGTTAGATGTCAGATTAAAAAATAGTGTTGTTGTGCAGTCACATGAAGAAAGATGAGTTAACTTAAAAATCAAGAGATTAAGCGACAACCATTGGATGAAGATAAGATCTAATGGTAGTTGCGTGGTCGCGATACCAAGTTGAAAATTCAAGAAGGATCAAGTGATTAAGAGACAAGAGGGAAAAGTCATACATGCATCCATTTGTCGCTAAGTCTCATGAAAGATTAGAGTTTGCAATGAAGATTACGAGACTTAGCGACAATCGTCAGATGCAGAGGAAATCCAAATCAACGGCAGTTGCATTGTCTCCAGATGAAGATCATAAAGGTAAAATAATCAAGTGATTAAGAGACTAAAGTGCTTAGTCGCGAGGTATCCAGATAAAACATGAGTTAGGGAGTTGGTTTAGCGACATAGAGAAACAAAAATCATCAAGTCTCCAGATGTAACCTGAGTTTTAAGAACAGTTAAGAAAATACTTAGTCGCGATGTCTCCATAAGAAGAAGGGTTAAGTTAAAAGATCATGTGACATGGAGATAATCGCTGATCAAGATTTTAATCCTACAACAGTCATTGAGTCTCGGTAAGAAACTACAGTTAGCAAAAACATTAAGCGACAAGGAGATCACGCAGTCGCTGGGTCGCTAGAAGTTAACCAGAGTTAAATAAAGACTTTTTCTCAGTGCCATCATGGACAGTTGCTGACCAATTGGATTATAGAGATTTTGACAGATGGAAAAGTAGCCATAATATGATTTAATACAGCCAATCATATCTGATTTTGACCTCTTTTCAAATTTTATAAGGTTTTGTATGAAAAAACACTAATCAAAAATTGATTACTTGTCAGTTTAAATGCCATGGCTAGAACCAGAAATTGATGTCACAGTGCATGAAACTAATGGGGAAATGACTGAATTGTAAGTTTACCAGTTTGAAGAGACATTTGCATTGAATTATCAATTATAAGTAAGCATTTTTTTTATCATTTCATTTTTACCAGCTTCCAATTTCTCAGAGCGAAGTGTTTTTTAGAGATCATAGTGTCTTCTGAGAAAAAGTTGAATTCTCCAGTAGCAAGTGATTGAGAAAGATGATATATTGATTTAGAATTTGACAGAGTGTGATTTACAGTGTTTTCAGTGATTAGATTACAGATTACAGAGCATTTGATAGTTTGTAGTGAGGGTTTGGAGAAGTCTTGTTTCAATATTGGTGATAAAGTGTTGAGAACAGAACAGAAAGGGAAAATGAGTCAAGCATAGAGTATGGCGTCCACCAGTGGGAGAAGCAACAATGTTGATAATGAATCAAAATGAAAGAGAAATTATTCAAACGATTTTCTCACTTTTCTTTCAGTCTCGAGCCCAAATAGAAAGGTTAGTGTTGAAGTTTTAATTGATGATATGTCTTACATTAGGGATGCAAAAACCCCGGGTTCATCAGGGTATTTACTACTTAATTATTTCTTTAACAATAATGATGAACCCATGCCTATCTCAAACCCTTGGACCTGTGGATTATCCAGGTTGATTGCTCCTTACATCTTTGTTGATGTCGATTTCATTTTAGAATTGGCCAGTAGGTATGATACCCTGACCAAAACCATTAAGAGGGATGATGAAAAACCCCTGCTTACCTTGGACTAAAATTATTTTATGAAGGCCTTCAATTTCTACTACCCTATGACTACTGAGATAAATGTGAAGAGCCTAGAGAATAGGTATAGTAGAGAGTCTGACATTGCTGCCAAATTGATCAAGGAACATCATGTTCCTAAGAAAATGAAAACCTACATAGCACCCATGCCAGGAGCAGCCCCATATTTTTATAAGGACCTGAATTTCTACATCAAATACATATCATATGCACTATGCAGAGTGCTTGGAAAGGATGTTGGAGCAGAGAGGATTACCTCAGCTATTTTGATGATGGTACTGGATATGTAGAGCCTCCATACCACTTCTAACTATGACTATATTCAGTATAACATAGATCAAATGCACCAAGGGTTCATAGTTATACAAACTAAAAATGATCATCCTAAGTTTATGTATTAATCATTCCTTATGCATTCGATCATGTACTATAACTCCGCACTCATGAATTGTCAGTATTTATAGCCACAAAGGTGTTGGAGATTTGATTCTGAACAGTTGATCAATTGTATGTTGGTCATTGATGACAACATATAATACATGGTAGTACTTCTATATGTACTTATCAATATGATTACATGTAGACCAGCATGGATAGATACATGTTTTTGACATGTTTACTATGCTATGTTCATACATGTAGACTCAGATATGAAGATTCAGTTAAGATATGTAATTCTATTAGTGACGGTTACAGGTCTGGAGGAATAACGGTTTAAGGCCGACGTATGTAACGTGTTGATCAAGTTGCACCTATCTTAAGGATATGCGTGTGTATATTCATGATGAGTTATGAGTTGTTTATATTAATCTAAACATGCCAAACATGTTTTAAGAAGATTGCAAAGTTATTGTTAAATTGATGAAGCCCACTCAGTGAAGCGACGTGTCTATTCAGTTAGTACTTGCACAGTTGTAATTATTCTTGTGTGCTTAGTAGAGTTGACAAGGATGTTAACAAGAGTTGTCCTATAGGTCCCATGATCTCATACTTGGTGTATGTACTTATAGAAGGTCATTTGTAATGAGAAGAGTTGTGAAAGCCAGAGATTAGAAAAGAAGAGCAGAGTGTTAAAGAAACAAAGCTATATTTATCATATGTTGATAATATATATATTGAAGTAGAAGCTTTCAGAACATAGAGAATATTGTTATAGTTCTTTACAAGAGGTTAAAGCATCGGTGCATGAAAGGAACTGATTAGACAAGCAGTGTCACAAACATCAGTTCACCTTCTTGATACAGTGTGTATCAAATAACCAGAAGGTTGTATCCTTCACCATTTGGATAGTGAGTCCTCCACCCCTAACAGGGTTATTGTAAAAGACTCCTAACAGGGTCCGACCCTTAACCAGGTCACTATACTACTGCATTGTAATGTACAACTCCTAATAGGGTTGGAAGATCTTTTAACATGGATCACTATAAATAATATAGTTATTTCTGGGTACTAATTCCCACCAGGGTTTTTACCATTTGGTTTCCCCATAACCAAATTGATGTGTTGTGTAAAGTGTTATCTATATGTGCATTTACTCTGTATCAATCTGGATTAATAAGTATAAGATAAATATTTAAAGTTGCTGATAACTGATTCACCCCCCCTCTCAGTTATCTCTAAAGTATTCTAACAATTGGTATCAGATCCAAGTGCCTTGGAGAGAAAGGCTAACATCTTAAGGTAGATCAGATGGCATAATTCAGAAAAGAGAGCCCTAAGTTCGATGGAGAGAACTATCTGGATTGGAAGAATAAAATGATAACACATCTACAGTGCATTGGATTTGAGATCTTTGAAATTTCTACGCAAGAATTTGTAATTCCATCTCTGAAAGACCTTGCAAAGGATGATGCTACTAGAAGATAGAAGGAAAAATTTACCAATAATGCAATTGCCAAAGAAGCCCTAATCAACGCCCTATCTAACAGTGAATTTTCTGAAATCAAGACAATTGACAAAGCATATATCATATGGAAGTATTTAGAAGACATGTTTGAAGGAGATGTTCAAGCAAAGAATGCACGTAGAAAGACATGGAAGAAGAAATACAACAGTCTTGAGATGTTACCAGAAGAAA
>MU227083.1:4039147-4089211 GCA_018584345.1 Thuja plicata
CATCTAACATTCATAATGATAATGTTTGCCTATTAAATAGAATTAGGGTTATAGATAGAATATGAATATCTGCTCATTTATCCTTTTGTTAGACTGCCTGTCACTGTTTATGAATGAATTGGATTGATCAATGATAAAAGATTTTTACAATTTATATTGTAGATCTATTTTTAAATATATTTTTAAGAATAAATTATATTTAATTTTTTTAATCATTATTTTGAACTGCATTTCATGATAATTGATCTATTATCAGATTAATAGAAAATGTAATAAACTTACTTGAATCAAGATCTATATTATTGTTGTAATATTTTTTCGTTGAGCATTCACTATACTGACAACCTAAGGTAAGAGGTGATAAGGCTAGAAAAGTAAACCATTAAGAGATTCTGAGATATGTGAGTTGTATTTGCAGGCGGAGGTTGTGGCTATGATGATGTGCATAGCGGATATGGGATAGAAAATGGGCCTCTAAGTGGCGCCTTGTTTAACAATGGGGCAACATGCGGAGCCTGCTACAAAATTGTATGTGATTGGAAGTAAGATCCACAATGGTGCATTCCAGGAACATCCATTACAATCACTGCCACCAATTTATGCCCTACTAATCCTGCACTGCCCAACGACAATGGAGGCTGGTGCAATTTGCTTCTTGAGCATTTCGACCTCTCAGAACAAGCCTTCTTGCAGATTGCCAAATACAAATCTAGAATTGTGCCCATTCAGTACAAGAAGTATGCCCTTTTTTTCTGTAATCGCTCACAATGATCTACAATATATATATTTGTACATAGTCAATTGTTTAGGAATATTTTGTTTATATAAACATCAATATGAAATCATGGAAATTATATTAGCTTATTTCAAGCAATCAAAATAGGAATCATTTGTAGAAGATCATTAGAAACCAATCATGAAATATCTTATTAGATATCACTAAAAGAACAAGAATTACAATTTAGAAATCTACTTAATTAAAAACTATCTTCCACATTAAAAGTCAATTATAGAAGTTCTAGGGTTACAACTTAAAATTATATATTACATATTCTGTCAATTATAGAAGATCTGGGGTTGCAACTTAGAATTCTATATTACATATTCTGTCAATTATAGAAGATCTAAGGTTACAACTTAGAATTCTATATTACATATTCTCCTTTTTAGCAAGCACACCAGCAATCACTTATAAGATGATGAATCACCAGTTAAAATTCCATATTAAATATTTCAATAGAATTTGAAGTAGAGTCTCCACATCAAGATCTCCTTCGATTTCTGACAATACTCTTTGATAAAAAAGATCATAATATATATTTAAAGAGACAATGACAGAAACAATTATGATATGCTGCTGTCTGACTGCAGAGTCCATTGCAAAAAAGTTGGAGGAATCAAATTTACCATCAATGGCGGTAATTATTTCGAGTTAATACTGATAAGCAATGTGGGAGGAAGAGGAGATCTTATGGCAGTGTGGATTAAAGGCTCGGGGACTGGGTGGCAACAAATGACTAGAAACTGGGGAGCTAATTGGATGAGCAATTCATATTTGAATGGACAAAGCCTGTCATTCCAACTTATGAGCAGCAATGGAAAAATTCTCACCTTATTTAATGTGGTTCCTTCCAACTGGCAATTTGGCCAAACATTTGTTTCTCGTCGCCAGTTCAGACAATAAAAGACCAAAATTCAGAGTGGTCATATACTGGGCTATGTAGTAGTTGCTATGTGATTTATGCTGAAGCATGTTATGTCTAAGAGATTGTGTGCACAATATTATTGTAATTGGTTTGTCCAATAAGATAAAGTTCTCTATAGTTTGCTATGCTATATTGTAATTTGGCTGTACATGAAAGCCAAAAACAAATTATTTCTTTATATTTATGGACATTGCTTGTTTGTGAAGACCAGGTATCTATATTCAGACTTCAAGCACATAACCTTCACAAACCAATTTTTTATATGTGTGTGTAATTACAGAATTTCATGAAATATTGCTTGTTTCTTTATACGCTATCGTCCTTGTAAGCTGGATCAAAAATCGATATTGTTCAGAAAAGCAGAAAATAATAGATAATTAGCTACTACTATTAGTTAAAGAAATTTGCACCAGAAATGTATATCTGAACTAATAAGCAAAATATCTGTGAAGTATTAAATCTTTTATGATATTAAGATTGATATTGTTCTAATTTTATTGCAGTTCGTATGAAACAGTTAGAACTAAATTCCTGTCAACTATATTTGGGTCCAGCCCCTTCCATGGTTTTATAATATTTTCCAACTTTTTTGACTTCTCTTTTAAATCATCTAAATACAGGAAATAATTTTTTTATACTAGTTTCTAATTTTGCTCTCTATTGCATTATTAAATAAATGAATTGAATTTTTATAATATTTGCTATCCTTTTCCACGTCCCTATCTAAATAAAAAAAAAGTATATTAAGATTTGGATTCAAAAACATTAATAATTATACATAATAACTTGAGCTTACTTCAATTTGCAGATTGTCACTTTAGCACCGTCTGGTTTTGTTTGGTGGTTAAATACTATAATTGCCTTTAAATCTTTGAAGTAATCTGTAGAATATAAGAAAACAAAAATTAATATTATTGTAAACCACAGATTATTCAAAAGTAAAAGAGAGAAAATAGAGAAATTTTGGAGGATTTATGAAGGAGAGGGAACTGTTATTCTCTAAACGGAACAATATGGTTATACAGAGTCAACTTCATCTTGAGCCCACTTATGATTGTACGAACATCATATTTAATGTAAATCTTGATCTTACCTAAAATTCTAATCTTATTAGATCTCTCTATTTAAGAATTATTAGAATAAAAGACCAATTAAAAGGAATTTGAAAATAGAAAAAGAGATTTAAAGAGGATAACAAAAAATATTAGATTTATGGTGGTTCACAAAAAAAGACTGCATCTTCTCTTCAATCAAGGCAATAACTTTATTCAGTTCTCCGATATAATAATACATCAAATTTGTATTCATATATATACAATTGTTTAGCTCTTTGAATATGAAAGGTATAAATGAAATGAATAGGTAGAACAATTGAAAGGTCACATGACCATTGGACTTCACATTCTTAACAACCTCTCATTGCAAATCCAAGCATATTGCTGCAAACAATGATTTCCACTGTATTTTTATTCTTAGTGTCGCAATTCAATTAAGTCCACAGAATCTCTACAACTTAAGCCTCTCCTAATTCTATTCAAGAACACTTACAATAAGTCTTCTCCATGCCATGTCAGACTTTATAAAACTTATTTTAATAGAAATCCAATAGACAATCAAATCACTCCTTAACTTAGTCATGTTGGTATTAAGGAACACTGAGAGACTTCTATTTTTAACTTTGGTGATCAGATTTCTTAACAATAGACCAAATGCAATAAAGAATAGTAAGTTAAAATATAAATCATACATCCACAACATCATAAAACCATGATTTTTAATGTGGAAACCCAATCAAGGAAAAACCACGGTGGGGATGGAACCCACAAATGATTACTCTACATTTGTAATAACCCTGTTCAAGGTTTAGGTACAAAAGGAGAATGCACATGCATTCAGGAACATTGTCTAAAGCTCACTACTCAGATTACAAAGTAGGAAGGCCCACTGCCTTATAAAACATATATGAATTGAAATCTTTAAGATGAACTAAAACATAACATCAAATATGCCAAAGTAGTTCCATGTACATGCAATACCAAAATATTTGCTCAATCTTCAACATAACCTCTGCATTTAGGTCCCTCGTATATCCGAAATATGTATTGGTGAATATCATATCATCTCTGCCCATCGCACACATAAATCAACACAAAAGATTGATCTTATATACCCGATTATAAAAGTAATTCCTTCACTAGTCAACCTCAAGAACAAAATTCATGTGTAGAGTATTAGTCAAATATTCAATTAAAATGTCATCCTAACCTTGAACAATGGCATATATTTCTTCTACCATGTCATCACTACCAACACAAACTCCTAAACAAATAATTTCATCGATCTGATAGGATCGTTGATCGATTTACCAAAACTTTGTCTCTAGTTAACTCTGATCACTAGAAAACTAATCCTCTGAACATTGTAACTTGTTGACCTAAGATCATTAGCTATTGTCAAGATGGAATAAGGTAACTTATACCTCATTGAAGCTCCCCCTAGGTTCTCTATTCAAAACTATAAAGTATATGTCTGTACCGAAGCTTTTGTTGTGAACTCTATATTATCCATGTTCTTCCATACTTGGCCAATTATGCTTCCAATACTTTCGTAAAAACAAAATTTGACAAGTGACTAAAAGATACATGTATCGATTCTATCAATAACCATATACAAGTCATTTAAGAGTGTTTCTTGCCAACAATCTCCCCCTTTAGCATTGATGACAACACTTAGTGAAAAATGACTAAGTGTCCAAAATTAAAATGTCAAAGTCTAAAGCACTCTCCAAAACTAAAATCTTATTCTCCCTCTCATCTGAATATCTCTCCCCCTAAACCATTTTTTACTCTTATCTCTCCCCCTTTGACATCAATGGAAAAGGCCGGGATCATACAAAAAGTTTGACTATTAGAATTCTGGTGCAAAGCACCTCTCATTTTGATGTGTTAGTGTGTTTTAGGGATGTAATAGGTGTGGTTGTGTGGATTGGAATAAGATCCAATAGGTTGGTTACAATGTTGATAACCTTAATGTCTGTAAGTGCCAAGGGTGCTCACTAGGTCTTTTATGGTCATTTTAACCTGAAAAGACAAAATGTGTTATTTTTTTGCATCTTGGGTTTGGTGTGTGTCTTAGGACCCTAAATTTCCTAAATAGGGTCATAGAAGTCAACCTTGACCATCAAGTTGAAAAAAGGAGTCAAATTGTTCAAAATGCAAAAGTTGCTCGAGCAACTTTTGCAACTTCTTGACAAGAAGTTGCAAAATGAAGTTAGGGCAGTTGTAACCACTCATGCTCGATATATGAGCATGTATTTGATGTTTTTGGAAGGGTGATGAATTTTTGAATTGCAGAACTTTTTTTTTGTTCTTCTATAAGGATGCTTGTGACTGTATTCTTGTGATTCACAGAGCTTTCTACATTCTATACGGTTGTGTACAGATTAGGAAAGGAGATTAGACTCCATGAGGGTGTAGTTTTTCATGTTATCTTTCTTTTTCATATTGTAGTTTGCTTTGAATTTATAGGAGTAGAGAGTTATATTAATTTCAAGGTCACTGGTCTATAATTCGATTTGCAGAGTCACAGTGCCCAAAATGGCTCTAACATGAGCATCCACTAGTAGAAATGGCTGAAACCATAGGGGATGGATGGTTAGAGTCTTTACATAATGTTTTTTCTTTCCTTTTGTTGTTTCAATGAGGTTTCTAGACCATTTGTGAAGCCCTATGGCTGACTGTTAGGAACAGGTGAGGCTGGACAGGGCAACCCATGATCTTGGGGAAAAGACTTAGAGGAATTTTTAGAATCCCTAGATAGTCTTCATGAAGGATTAAAAGGCGGGAGGAGGTGAAACAAAGTTTGGAGATCAATTTGGTGACAATTGGTCAAGACTGGTCCAGAGGCCTAATTAATAGGTTGAAAACTAGGGCCTAATAGAAACTAGGGTTGTGGGTGTATCTAAAAGCTAATATTTTGGATTCTGATAGGGTTGATAGATACCTTGAATATTTACAAGGTCTTATGTGGGTTTATTTGGAGGATTTGGGAGCATTAGACCAAAAATGATGAAATTAGACCTACTACAAAACAAGCCAATTAGGCCTCCTAGTGAATTTGACACCAATTGGATTGGTAAAGTATCCAGAAGTATGGGAAATGGTTCCAAACACCTATGAATGGTCCAAGAGAATATTCAAGAGCCTAAGTGGATGAATGAGAAGATCCCAAGCAAGGGTTTGAGATTGTAGGAGGAGATCTAGTGAAGAAGCCTAGGTAATTGAAAAGCTAGTTGTACTAGTTGTACCTAAAAGTGTTAGAATCTTCAAAAAATCAACAATACCTTGGAGGAGAAGTTAATAGTGAGGATCTTGGAGATCCATAGTGGAGAAGAAAAAAATAAGAGCTAACCTTTGGATGGTTAGGAGAGATTAGGAGTACTTTGGGATAAGGAATCACTAGAGCCCTAAACCCTATGCATCAGAGTGGTATCAGAGACATAAATTAATAATTTGGTGTATGTCTGAAGAATTAGGAAGCCACGAGGATGAAATCATGCCACCTAAGGCAATGAGTAAGGATTTCATAGTGGACTTGGTCAAGGAACTATTGGCAAAATCAAACTTGACAGAGACAAAGAGTAAAAATAATATCATTGTATGGGGAGATGAGAGTGATGTAGATGTTGAAAGTCAGTCAGAAGAGACATCTAACAAAGGAAAAGAACTAGAGATGGATAAAGATCAAAAATTATTCTTGGATGACTTTGAGTCCATTAATAAAGATAGTATGGAACATATACCTTACTACTGTGGCGGTTTCAATGGTGAAGAGTTACTAGATTGGCTAGAAGCCATAGACAACCACTTTGACTAAAAGGAGGTATCAGAGGGAAAGAGAGTTAGCTATACCAAGGCTAGACTTAAAGGATCTGCATTGGTGTGGTGGAACATGATGCAGGATGATAGGGTAAAAAATGGAAAGAAGAAGATAGTTTCTTGGGAAAGGATGAAGATCAGATCGAGGGAGAAATTCTTGCCTATTGACTATGAGATTCAGATGTATTAAAAGTTGCAGAATTTGAGACAAAAGGAGATGACAGTAAGTGCCTACACTGAGGAGTTCCACAAATTGATCCTGAGGTCTGGAAGACAAGAGGAAGGAATGGAGAAGGTAGCAAGGTATCTTAATGGGTTGAGACAAGGGATACAAGATTAAATTAGTATGATGGCTCCTGACAGTATGCACAAGTGTTTTTAGTTATTCTTGAGAGTAGAGGATAAGGCTAGAAGGAGGAATGAATTTCATCAAAGAGGAAGATGTGGTAACAATAACAGAGGATTCAGAGGTAGGAGCAATTTTGGTAGAGGATAAAGCCCAAATAGACCAGAGGAGAATCAGTCTATGGATAATAGTGGGGGTAGTTAGTTCAGAGGATTTTTTCAAAGAGGGGGATATAGAGGAAGAGGACCACCTAGAGGTAGATTTCAGTCTCAAGGAAGATCTAATTCAGTCTTCAATGGCAGATGTTATAACTAAAAGTGGGTCACACAAAGGGTAGATGTCCTGAAAAGGCCACCTCATCTTCTATGGGAGATAGATGGAATTAGTTGGTACAAGAGGATGATACACAAAGTATCACTTCTCCCATTTCCAAGGCAGGGCCAGTAATGGATGGAGAGAATCTAATGTTGAGAAGGACTTTGTTGAAAGTACCTAATATCATAGAGCCACCTTAAAGAAATAATTTGTTTAAGACAACTTGTAGGTATCATGGAAATATTTGCAAAGTGATAGTGGACTCTGGATCCATTGAGAATATAGTATCAACAAAGATGGTGGAAAAACTAAAGCTTAGAAGGATACCTTATACCACACCCTATAAAGTTTCATGGTTAAACAAGGGTCAACAAATAGTAGTAGATGAACAAACCTTGGTGGAGTTTGAAATAGGTGAGTATAAGGACAAGGTTCTATGTGACATATTTCCCATGGATGTATGTCATCTTCATTTAGGACGTCCATGGAAATATGATGTGAAGGCTAACCATGACGGAGAAAAGAACATTTATGTAATCACCAAGCTAGGGAAGAAGTTTCAAATGGATCCATTGCAGGAACCTAATGAGGAGAAGCATGTGGGAAACAGTGTGATGCTCTTGAGTGGAAAGGAGTTTCTAAAATCTATGAAGAAGGAGAAAGGATTATGTTGTGTAGTGATAGTGAAGCCAAAGGAGGAGAGCAAAGAGAAATCCAACATGCTACCAGAGGTACAAGCATTGTTGGAAAGGTATCATGACATAGTGGATAATGGTTTTCCAAGTGCATTTCCACCCATGAGGGATGTGAGTCATCACATATACTTCATTCCTAGAGAAAATTTCCCAAACAAAGCAGCATATAAGATGACACCAAGTCAAAATGTAGAGATAGGAAAATAGATTCAAGAATTGTTGGAAAAAGGACTAATAAGGAAGACTTTGAGTCCTTGTGCTGTGCCAACTATCCTTGCACCTAAGAAGGATGGAAAATAGAGGATGTGTATGGAATCTAGGGCTATAAACAAGATTACAATCAGATATAGATTCCCAATGCCCCGGATTGAGGATTTGATAGACAATTTGGGAGGTTCATGTTATTTCTCCAAGGTGGATTTGAAGTCAGGATATCACCAAATCAAGGTTAGGCCTAGTGATCAGTGGAAAATAGCCTTCAAGACTAATGAAGGGCTGTATGAGTGGCTAGTAATGCCCTTTGGCCTAACTAATGCACCTAGCACATTCATGAGGCTCATGAATGAAGTGCACGCAGATTTTATTGGTAAGTTTTTAATAGTATATCTTGATGACATTTTGATATTTAGCAGGTCCAAGGAGGAGCATATGAAAAATTTGGGGATGGTCTTGAGGAGGCTACATCAAGATAAGTTGATGATCAATAAAGAAAAGTGTGAGTTTCTGAAAAACAAAATTAGTTTATCTTGGTTTTGTAGTTGCTAATGGATTCATGAAGATGGAACCTGATAAGGTTAAGTTAATTTTGGAATGGCCTACACCTAGGTCCATAGGGGATGTTAGGAGTTTTCATGGATTGACTTCCTACTATAGGAAATTTGTAAGAAAGTTCAGTCATGTATGTGCCCCTATCCTCAATGCTATCAAACGTGGAATCAAATGTCAGTTTAAATGGACTATAGCAGTAGACCAAAGATTTGAAATGTTGAAAAAAAGGATAGAATAATTACCTACCCTTAGGTTTCCCAATTTCAATCAGATTTTTGTGGTGGACTGTGATGCTAGAAAGCTAGCCATTGGAGCAGTGTTAAGCCAAGAGGGACACCTTGTGGCATTCTTCTCTGAGAAGTTAAATGAAGCCAAACAAAAGTACTCCACCTATTATTTAGAGTTGTATGCTATGGTAAAAGCCCTTAAAAAATTGAGACACTATCTCCTACCTAGGGAGTTTGTGGTATATACTAATAACCATGCTCTAAGTTTCTTGAATGGGCAATAAAACCTGAATCAGAGACACCTAAAGTGGGTAGAATCTCTTCAAGCCTACACATTTGTCATCAAACATAAGAAAGGGGTTAGAAACAAGGTTGTAGATGCTATTAGCCAAAGAGTATTAACTATAAAGGAGATACAATTGCAGAGTGTGGGGTTGACTGACTTGAAAGACCTCTATAAAGAGGATAATGACTTCAAAGATGCCTATGAGGCATGTGTAAAGTTCCAACAGGGGTTCCAAGTAGAATTCACTGAGTTTATGTTGTAGGAAGGACTATGTTTTAAAGGACACCTCATGTGTATACCTCAATGCTCAATGAGGGAGAATATTGTGAAGAAGAAATACCAAGGGAGCTTGGGAGGCCACTTTGGAGTGGATAAAACACTGGAGCCTCAGTATGAACTTTTTTTGGGGGTTACCAAAGAAACCAAGGGGTCATGATAGTGTATTTGTGGTGGTGGACCGTATTAGAAAAATGGATCACTTCATCCCATGTAAGAAAACCAATGATGCTTCCCAAATTGTAGGTCTATTCTTCAAAGACAGTAAGTGACAATTATTGTGAGGAAGGTTTGGGATTCTGGGAGGATATCTAGTGAAGAAGCCTAGGTAATTGAAAAGCTAGTTGGAATAGTTGTACCTAGAAGTGTTATAATCTTCAAAAAATCAACTATACCTTGGAGGCGAAGTTGATATTGAGGATCTTGGAGATCCATAGTGGAGAAGAACACAAGAAGAGCTAACCATTGAATGGTTAGGAGAGATTAGGAGTACTTTGGGATAAGGAATCACTAGAGCCCTAAACCCTCTGCATCAAATCATATACATTTATACCTATGTATAAGTATGTAAAGTATACTTACAAAATTTTGAAAAAATTTGAGAAATTATTTCTCAGAGCACCAAAATTTGAGTCCCAACTCTTCTTTATGCTCTTTGATATCTCAATCTAACCACGAATGGCATAAACCAATTTCTCTACTACAGCCAGGTCAAGTGCATCGGTAAAATTGTAGGCTTCTTCCACTTTTTTCAAACCATTAAGTAGGATATCGTATGATTTGATTTCATTCTCCAATCCTACTTTTTATCCTATCTCTTTCAGTAACCAATGTTCTTATATTTTCATTCAAAGATATAACTTAAACTTCATGACTAGAAGTTGAAGTTGTCAAAGGATCATATGATCTTGGAGCAGTCATGCCTGGGGAAATGCCCAAACACACAACAAGAAATTTTACAAATAACAACTCACAAACAAATTCCAATAATTAATTGAATTTTAACCACGCAGAGAAATTTGGATTACCACCTATAAAACATGAAGAGACATTTTTCCTCCAAAAACAACTCAAAGTTTTTCCTTGACTTGATCAACATCAATCATAAATTATTCTACAAAATAGTTTGTTTAATTTCTAGTACTCTTCTCCAATTTCTCCTTCACTTCTTTGTGCAAATCTCTGATAGATTTTGAAAAATATTCAACTACAACACTCTTCCTCACTAGATTTGCATTAACTTTGAGCTCATCCATGCCCCTTAGGCTATATAAATAAGAAACATTGAATGGACTCTTTCCCACACTTCTATTAACCAAGTTATTATAGTAAAACTCAACCTATGGCAATGTTAAATCAAACTAATTTGGTTTTTTCACAGACCAAAAATCACAACAAATTTCCCAAACTTGTGTTCACAACTTTAGTCTAGCCATTCATTTGTGGATGGTATGATGAACTAAAACTGAACTATGTGCCTAATTTTTTCAACAATGTACGCCAAAAATTTCCCTTTAACTTTGTATCCTAATCTGAGACAACTCTTTTAGGCAAACCATCCAACCAAACTACTACTTTGAAAAATAAAGTAGGAATATGGGAAGCATCACTAGTCTTTTCACAAGGAATAAAATGAGCCATTTTAGAAAATCTATCAACTAAAAAAAGAATTGAATCATTACCTCTCTATGTTTGAGGCAATCCCAAAACAAAATCCATACTAATATGTTCACATAGCCTCTCTGGTATTGGTAGTGGCTACTACAATGCAATATTTTGTTTCACCCCTTTGTGTTTTGGCATATTCTACATCATTGAACTATTTTATTTAGATTAGTATCCATAAGCTAATTTCTAATCGTAACCCCATACTTGAACCCTTATCAAAACCCTAATAAATACTTATATTAACTTTAATACTAAACATGATATAAATCCTTACACTAGCAATAACTATAACCATAATCATAACCCTAATCCTAATCTAAATGATAAACCCTTAACCCTAATCAAAACCTCAACCCTAATCATATTCCTTACAATGATCCTAAATGTAAACCCTAACCCTAATACAAACCCTAACTCTACTAAAATACTTATCCTAATGTAAACCCTAACCTTATGATAATTGTAATCTTAAACACTAGTCCATAATCATAAACATAAACCTAAATCTATCCCTAATACAAACCCTCATCCTATCCATGTTTCCAACCCTTACTCTAATACTAATTTTGATCCTAACACTAATCCCAACCTTAACCTCAAACCCTAAATGTTTCCATAATGTACACCAAAAATGGCAAATAAACTTTGTATCCTGATCTGAAACAATACTTTTAGGCAAAACATGAAACCAAACTACTTCTTTGAAAAATAAATTAGCAATATGGGAAGCATCACAAGTATTTTCACAAGGAATAAAATGAGCCATTTTAGAAAATTTATCAACTACAAAAAAAATTGAATCGTTACCTCTCTATGTTTGAGGCAATCCCAAAACAAAATTCGTACTAATGTATTCCCATGGCCTCTCTAGTAGTTGTAGTGGCTGATAAAATGCAATATTTTATTTCACCCCCTTTGCGTGTTGACGTATTCTACTTCCTCAAGAACCATTTTATTTACATCAGTAGCGATCCCTAGCTAGTAATAACTCTCACTCAACAGAGTTATAGTTTTATCCATGCCAAATGTTCACCCAATCCACCAATTTTATTCTCTCTTATTGAATAATCTCTCATGGAATCTTGAGGTATGCAGAATCTCTTACCTTTTAATAGAAAATTCTCTAGATTAAAATAATCCACCCATGGGCTTCAATCCATTCCAACTGGATTATTACATGCTTCCCATGCCTCTTTAAAACCTGGGTCATGTTAATAAAACTCACTCATAGAATCAAATCCAACAACCTTCATTTTCATCTCATTTAACAATAAACTCCTTCTACTTACTACATCAGCAACTCTCTTGGATTTTCCACTTTTAAGTTTTCAAACAAAATAATACATTTGAAGAAATTCAACCCCTTTCATATTCCCCTAGTTTAACTTACCTTGGTTGTTAATGAATTGTAATGCATGGTGATTTGTGTACAACATGAACTCCTTTGGTAAAAAATAATGTCTCCACTTCTTGAGTGCCCGCACAATTCCATAAAATTATTGATCATATACAATATAATTTCTTTATTCTTCATTCAACTTCTCATTGAAGTATGTTATTGGTTTATCTTCTTGGATGAGAACTCCTCCTATTGTTTTTCCATTTACACCACAATCAATTTGGAATACTTTTCCAAAGTATGGTAGTGCCAACACTGATTGCCCTATCACTTTCTTCTTCAATAACTAAGAACTCATATTTGTTGGTGATATCAACTTGAAGTTTTTCCTAACTCCCTCCATTTGTTTTAGTATGGAACCACATACCCCACTGTAATTTATTATGAACTTCCTATAGAATCTCTCTGGTGCAGGAGCACCTAGGTAGGGCTAGAATGTAACCTAGGGCTTCTGAATGTTTTTGGCTTGTAGTTGTCCTAGAAACACCACTAGTGAAATAATAGGACTAGGAGGGTCCTAGGATGTTTTGAGTTAGATGAGGAGGTCTAGTTAGGTCTTTAGTTCAATATTATTTCTTATAATGTCCAAAGTTGCTCTTTTATTCCAAAGTGCCAATGTTGAGGCAATAGTGATAATGATCCATCTAGGGGTAAAATTGGACAAAAAAGGGATTATAAGGCCCATTTGATGTTTAATTATCCTAACTATGCAATTGGCTAAGTTATTGAGTTGTTTGTTCATGTTTTATGCAAGAAGAAAAAAGTTGCAAAAGTTGTCAATGTTGTCATTGACAACATTGACAACATTTCTTGCATTTATGTCTTTTAGGGCATTGGAGGGTCCTAATTTTATAAAACTATCAGGTTACGACCATGGACACCTATATAAGACCTCCCTTGACCTTTTGAATAGGTGGGTTGATTTTGATGAGCTATTGTATATACTGTATAATCTAAGAAATAGTTGTACTTCTTGTATTTATGAGCAATTTGTATTTTCATGGATTAGATTACCTACTGTAACTCTTGATTATGTTAGGGTAACATGTTTTAAGATTCTATGTGGTGGTAGATTTCTATTCTATATTGATTTAGTTAGTTTTGTAAATTTTGTTTCTAACCAGTCACTGGTGTGAACCAAGCCACTTTTGGAAATGGGGTTGCAAGTCCTCTTCCCACAGTGGAGTTTGCACGGGCCTTTGGGATTAGGGAGATGACTCCATGTACATATTTTATAGTGAAGGAGTGGCCCTAGGAAGCAAGGCATCTATTTCTAATGTGATGCCCTAGGCAAGCCAGAGATGCATGGCTAGGGATCACAGGAAGTTGCAGAGCTAGTTGGACAGATTGAAAGCATTGATTGCTTCAATCAGGGATTGTGGAGAGATATTTTGGTGTGTGGAGGAGTCCCAAATCAGATGAGAAGTATGGGTGAGGTGTTTTGATGGGAAAGAAACAAGGTCTTTGTGTAAACAATGTAAATGCTTGGAAACCCTGATTTTTAGGCATGATTATAGGAGCCCCTGTACGGGCAACCTTGGGAGGTAAGACCTAGAAAATACTTAGGGTATTGATAAAGTGTATCATAATAAATTATTAGTTTCCCAAATTTTTAAGGATTTTTGAAAGTTATTTGGGAAAAATTGTCTAATTAAGCCTAATGCTTGTAGCCCTGTTTTGGGTGAATTTTACTTGGTTCTTGGCACCCGTTTAGGGTTCCATGGTAAAGGGTGTTTGTGGACATTGGATTGGATCCAATTAACCATCTAGTGGATTACCTATCCATATGGAAGATTTCTTGATCAGTTTAGATCAATTTGTGAAGATGGGCAAGAAGAGCACTATGGCTAGGTGTTGAAGTAGATTGATTTTCTTGTTGGTGTACTCAAGCTTAAATTGAGTGGGATCTTGAGAGAGGGATCCTCGAAGGTTAGGGTTAGTGAAGAACCATACTTATGATAGAGAATAGGCATATTGAAGACCCTAGTGGAGGATATGGTAGGAGAGTAAGACTTGTTGTTACATCAGATTGGTATCAGAGCAAGTTAAAGACTTGGGAAGTCAGTGTATGTCTATAGCTACTGGTGAATCAGTAGGAGAGTCAAGAATGGTGACTAATGCAGTCTTAAATAAAGAGGTGGATGAGAAAAAGGAGAAGAACAGACTCCTTGAAGAATCCTTAGAAGGAATGAAGATAAGGCTAGAAGAAGCTGCCAATGTAGCAGCTAGAAACAAGGAAGTTAAAAGTAGTGATAGGGGTAAAAAGATTGCTAAAGAAGACCTTATCCCTAAACCAGACCCTGTCATCAATGAAAAACTCTTCCTAAAAGCCATAAAATCCCTAGGAGGAAAGGCATTGGAAGGTATACCACTATTTAGTGCAAAGATGGACATTGAGGTAGTGATGGATTAGATTGAAGGAATGGAGAACCATTTTGAGTGTGAAGGGGTGAAAGAGGCACAAAAGATAAAGGTGGCCAAATCAAGACTTAGAGGGTCAGCCCTAACATGGCAGAAATACCTTCAAGATGAGAGGGTTAGATTGGGTAAGCAGCCCATAGCCAATTGGAATGCAATGGTGACCAAGCTAAAGGAGAATTATGTGCTAGAGGACTATGAGTTTCAACTCCATAGGAAAAGACAAAATTTGAAGCAAAAAGACTTGGATGTGGCCTCATATACAGAGGAATTCTAAAGATTGTGTCTTAGGTCTAAGAAACAAGAAGAGGCATAAATAAAGGTTTCCAGGTACTTGGATGGATTGAAATGGAACATCCAAGAAGAAATTAGTTTGTGGACACCAACTATAGTTTAGAAGTGTCATCAATTATTCCTAAGAGTAGATGAAAGGAATAAGAAGAAAGGTGACACTAAATTGAAAAATAGAGGTAGAGAAAGAGACCAATGGGGTCAAAGAGGAGGCTATCAAGGTAGAGGCAGTGAGAATAGGACACAAGGTGAGAACAAGATGACGAAGCATAATACTGAAAGCACTACAAGAGGATAATAGAGGTAGGGGTAATCAAGGTGGTCCTAGCAGAGGAAGAGGAGGTAGAAGTAACTCATACTTTGCAAGTATGAAGTGTTACAACTATGGTCAATTAGACCATCCATCATATAGATTCCCTGACAAGCCTACTACTTCAAATCATGATAAGAGAGTGGCCTATGCTTATAAGGACACTACAAGTGTCAAAGCACCTGAGATTGACCATCTAGATTCAGAGATGGGTGAGAACTTAATGTTTAGGAGGGTATTGATAAGACAACCAAGTAAGGATGAACCCAAGCATAGGAGGGCTTTGTTTAGGATAAGATCCAAGATCCTTGGCAAAGTTTGTAAGGTGATAAAGGACTCTGGTTCCACTGATAATATCATCTCAGAGGAAGTAGTCAACAAACTCAAGTTGACCAAGTACCCCATGTGAATCCCTATAAGTTGAAATGGTTTAACAAAGGCCAAAGTGTATTGGTGAATGAGAAAACATGGGTGGGATTTTCTATAGCAGTGTATAAGGAAAAACTCTTTTGTGACATCCTACCAATGGATACTTTTTATTTTCTATTAGGAAGACCTTGGAAATTTGGTAATGGGGAAGTGTATGATGGAAAGGAGAATTCTATCACTTTCAAGAAAGGAGGCAGAACTTTCAAGATTCAGTCTTTGCTAGAAGACGAGGAGCCACAGTCCAAAACTCCTAACTCTGTATCAATTGGTATCAGAGCAAGTAAGTAAAAATTGTAGGTAGGGGTAATGATGTGTCCTTTGATGATGGAAGAAGAAAAATAGGATGGTAGCATGACTAGAGAGGAAGCCAAGATGACTAGTGCGTTGTTGGTATGCCTAGGTGAATGGCATGATTGTGAAGACCTACAAGAGAGGGAAGTAGGTGAGGAAGAACCTGACTGTGGGGTCATTTGTGAGACTGAGAAGGTAGTCATGAATGATAAAGAAGACTTGGAATACCAAGAGGAGAGGCAAGTGATCCAAGATGCATTTCTCTCAATGGGAAGAGACTTCAAGTTTGAAGATAATGAAGAGTTGAAGATGGCAACAGTGGTCTCATGGCATGAGACTAAGGATAGAGTGAAGATTGGCGATCACACATTGGTCTACATTTTTCCCATGGGAGGAAAACCAAGAGAAAAGTTGCAAGAGTGCATTTTGAAGCAGCAGCAAGAGAAGATGTCATGGATCATTAATGATAATCTTTTCAAACCAAAGGTGAAAATGAAATGGTTTTGTTTGTTGACATTGTTTTGTTTACAGGTTTCCAAGAGACTTGAAAATTTTTCAAAATTGGGGAGTATGGTGCAAGAGTACCTAGAGCATAGGGGTCACCATGAATCCTTTATGGAGATCCAAGGAGAGATGAAGACAATGGAGGCCTAAAAGGTCATAAATCTATGTAATTTGGCCAATAGAGACACAAAATATAATGAAATGCACTAAAAGTGCCAAAAAGATGTAATGTTGCCATGTGGGAAAGATAAGGCCTAAAGGGCTAATGTAAGGGTTTGAAGGGTAGAAGTAGGGATTTAATTATGTTCTAAGTTTATAAGGTCTATGAAGGACCATTTGATGTAATTGAACAATATACAAATGGTAAAAATACAAACTACATGTAAGTTGTCAAGGTTGACAATTTGTTGTCAAAGTTGACAACATAGGATTAAGAGACAACCGATTAAAGGATTGGTTGAAAAGTTAGTTGGGGGAGTTTTGAATCAGTTCCTAAGAATGGAACAAGAATATAAGTTATTGTAATTCTGGAAAAACGGGGGGAGAATTCAATGTAATAGGTTTGGAGATCAATGAAGTTGATATTTCTACATTTTCCATGTTTTGACAGTTAAAATGGTCTCGGTGCAGAGATCATAACTTTTTAATGCACAATTGGTTTTATCTGCAATTGGAACATGTTTTGTAAAACCTAGTTATGCCACTTCTCACTAGAGAGATCTTTGATATATACTCTTCTTCAAACGTTATTGGATACAGAGTAGATGTATATCAAAACTATTTTCCTTCTCTGAGTCTGCACGGTCAAAAATTTTACAATTTGGGGTACCAAATGAAGCTTTAGAACCCTAATATTTTGTGTGGTTATAGATTATATTGTTACCAAAAACTTTCTTTCTTTCCAAAAAAAATCATCTCATCATCTTGAAGGTCAAATAAATTGATCTCATAAAATTATCCTGAGCTAGAAGGAAATTAGCATAGGTTGTAGTTTAAAAGGTGTAAAGTCTTGTTTTCCAAGGGAAAAGAAGTTGAAGTGATGATATCTAAGATTCCTCAGATTTTTCTTAATACAACTACTTCTCCAAAAGTTGTTGATCCATTTTTTCTAATATCGGTGATCAATGGTAAGAAGATAAAAAATTGTATGATAGATTTAGGAGCTTCAAATATTGTTATGCCAATAGAAATCATGAAATCCATGGGATTACAAGTTGATACTCCTCATGGGAGGTGTCAAGCAATCGATTCCAAAGAAGTCCTGGTTATTGGTACCATGGAATCTATACCTTATAAGCTACTTGGATGCCCTGATATAGTTTTAACATTGAGTGTACTTGTTGTTGACATTCCACCACACTATGGTATGCTATTATCAAGAAAGTGGAGTGCTTCAATGGGAGGTAGCATACAATGTGATTTATCATATGCTACATTCAATATTGCTGGAAATAATTTCAATGTGTCTAAAGAAGGAAGAACACCTCATATGATTGGCTGGCATGAAGACACTGAAATTAATTATTGTGTTGATATTGACATGGAAATTTTTAGAATCAAAAGAAGTGATCACCAGTTTGAAAAATTTTATCCTTTGGTGAAGGAGTTATCTGTATAGAGTGATGGTTTGTGGAAGATGTACTTTGATGGAGCCTCTTCTAAAGAAGGTTCAAGAGCTAGAGTCCTATTTATATCTCCATTAGGTACCACTTTCAAATATTCTTTTTTTGCTATATTTTCAATGCACAAATAATACAACAGAGTATGAAGCTTTATTTCTAGGGCTAGAAATTGCTACTAAACATGGTATAAAATGTCTGAAAGTCTACGGTGACTCAGAGTTAGTAGTAGCTGATGTGAGATGAAAATATGTTGTAAAGAATGATAGATTGAAAATGTATAGACATGCTATTTGGGATCAAATAGAATTCTTTGATGTATTTAGCATAAATTGGATAGAAAGGTCTAGGAAAATAATGGCAGATTTCTCGGATAATATTGCCTTGAAAATGGATGATATGACCATTAAAGGAGTATCAATTATGGAAGTCAAAAGAAGACTAGTTGTCCCAGATAACATCTATGACTGGAAAGTGTTTGAGGATGACCAAGATATCCTTAGATTTCTTCAGTGCCTTGACCATTATGAAGATCAGCATATATATTGCAATAATTTGTTAGAAGTCATTGATGGTAAGGAGTATATATTGGGGGACGAGGTTGTCCAGCTTAGTTCCAACCAAATTCCTAAAGGATTGGTAGAACTAGAGCCATTGTTTACTAATCAAAGTGAACAAACATAAGGAATAAGCAATGCCAAGGTTGAGGATTTAGAAGAAATAAATTTGGGTTCACTGACTAATCCTCAAATAGTTTACATTGGAAAAGGATTAGACTCTCATGTTAGAACTAACTTGATAAAACTACTAAGAAAACATAACCATGTTTTTTCTTGGTCATATGAAGATGTTAAGGCTTATAGAGAGGATATTTTCCAACATGAAATCCCATTAAAAACTGACATGAAACCATTCAGATAGAAGAAGAGACCTATTAATCCTCTGTTAGCTTCTAAGATGCAACAGGAGTTGATGAAGTTAAAAGATGCTAGAATCGTTGAGCCCATTAGACCCTCAACTTGGTGTTGGCAAGTTGACTCCCAGGGAGTATATGAATTATTTTGTGTTGTCATTATGGCAACAAATTCATATGAAGTTTTGAACTTTGTAGTGGAAATTGACTAAGTATAGAAGACAAGATAGAACAGAGATACACAGATGATCAGAGCACCAATGCACATGTGTACGACCGATTCAGACTAAGCACCTTCAGACATAAGATCTATGATATGTTTTTATGCTTACCCTATACATGCATGGTATGGAATGTCAGTATAGATAAGTTATAGAAAGAACAAGTACACTAGCAATCTAGAAAATAGAGTATGAAGCAGACTTCAGGGTATTGATTACCGTGTAATATTTTGTTTTGTAAAGTCTAAGCACCTATTGTAATAAGTTTGTAATCATGTATTAAACATTATTGTAAACATGCTTAAGCCAATTTTTTTGGAAGCGTTGTGAATTTTGTTCTTAGGCCAACTAATGTCTTGTTTATAGTCGCATCTATTTAGGCATAAACATATATATATGCAATGTAAAGGTATATTACAAGTGTCAAATAAAGATGTAGAACAGAGATATAAAAGAATAGTATAAAGATGTTAGTATGAGAAAGAGCCCTTAAAAAAGATAAGAGCGTAAGCGCATAACCAAAACTGATCAGACATTTGTTTCATATACAACAGTTCACTTTTGCATATAGTGCATATCTATTCTCAGGAGGTTGTAGCCTTCTTTCTCATTGATAAGTGAGCTCTTGGATTGTGAGTCCTCACCCCTAACAAGGTTGTTTGTAAAGATTCCTAACAGGGTTAGGCCTTTAACTAGGTCTTTGTACTTGCATTGTAAAGAGTGCTCCTAATAGGGCAAAGGAACTTTAACAAGTTCAAATGTTATACTAGTGCAATATTTGTGGGTACTAATTCCCATCAGGGTTTTCCTCTAATCAAGGTTTCCCCATACTCATATCATGTGTTATGTGTTCTTGTGTTAAGATTCAATTGATATATATTTGATTTATGGTTAAATTTTCTGAAATAGAATAAATAGTTAAACACTGATTCACCACCCCCCCCCCCTCTTAGGGTTTCCAACAATTGGTATCAAATCTCTGGTCCTCTGAAAAAAAAATTAANGATTCACCCCCCCCCCCCCCTCTTAGGGTTTCCAACAATTGGTATCAAATCTCTGGTCCTCTGAAAAAAAA
Organism: Thuja plicata; assembly: GCA_018584345.1. NCBI lineage: Eukaryota > Viridiplantae > Streptophyta > Pinopsida > Cupressales > Cupressaceae > Thuja > Thuja plicata. The sequence goes on from MU227083.1 coordinate 4,059,782, forward strand.
ATTAACCACATGAGGAGATCATGGATTCAACAGAAGTAAAACATCTGAAAAAGAATCTTGAAGCAGCCCTTGAAGATCTAGATAGATCTAAGAAAGAAAATGAGCAACTTAAACTAAAATTTGATGGCTCACAAATGATTTGGGTAAAATGGTTAAGAATCTGAATGAAGAAAAATTATCTTTAAAGGATAAGATGGAAGAATTGAATGATCAGTTAATTGATAGCCTAACAACTATTGAAGAGAAGAACAAAGAAAATAAACAGTTAGATGAAGAACTCATGCAAGCTAATATGAAAATCTTGGATTTGGAAAACATCAAGAATAAGATTGAATCTGAATTATCAGGAGCAAAAGACAAGATTGATAAACTACACACAAGTTCTGATCTAATTCAATCACAAATTTATGCACAGAAACTTAAAGGTGATACAACTTGTATGGGATACAGTATAGCTCAAACTGAAATCAATTCAATGCAAGAAACAAAAGAATCATCCACAGAAGCAAAGAAAGAGGAGAACATTGCAGAGATTAAAACTGAACCACCTAGAGATGAACTCAAGAAAGTTAATAGAAATTTTTATGCTTGTAACAAGCATGGACACTTGGCAAGATATTGTAAAGAAGTAAGACCTTTTGATGGTTATTGTTACTCCTGTAACAATTTTGGTCACATGTCTATTCATTGCAGGACAAATCAAAGAAATCAGTCACAACTGAACCAAAGGAATTAGACTCAATATAATCAGAGAAATCAACATCAAAGAAACTTGTAGAATATTACATGTCATATATGTAATTACAATGGACACATAGCTAACCAATGTAGCATGATGAAGAATAACATCAGACCTCCTATCATCTGTCATTCATGTGGAAAAGTTGGACACATCTTAAAGTTTTGCAGGTTAAGAACACAAAGAAAAGAAAATCCTAAAAAGTCTCTATTTGAAGAATCAAGAGAAGTTAAGTTTGTGCAAGCTAAAGCTAATTCAGATAAAATTTGGGTTGAAGTAAAGAAAGACAATGAAGAGAACAAGGTAGTAGATGCATCCTTAGTGGATGCACCTTCTACTTCTGGATAGTTGACCCTCATGGTCTTAGGGGGAGCTATTCTAGCTCTGAACCCCTACATGGCTGGTATACTCATCTCTGAGTATGTACCTTTTAATTCATGTCAGTGATAACAAAAGAATGCAATATGCATTTACGAATTGTCTATACTACATTCTAAATAAAGTTTGAAAGTATCAGTAAAAGCACTTACGATATTAAATGCAGAAAAAATCTATATAAATCGATGGATTGATTGATTATTCTCATTGTTTACATCTGAGATCATAAAACTTGTAGAGCATAGGAGCACTAAGCATCAAAGTATTCAAAGGTATCAATTTGATCAGTTTGTGAACATATTGCAAGTTGAAATGGAACCCTAGTAGTCACATTGTTTTGAATTACTGTGAAACCCTATTTATCCAAGAAACAAGTAAGTATGGCCACTCCAGTTGTATTCGACATTACTGAAAGGAAAAGATTTGTGTTTAAGAAGCATCCCTTCAAGTCCATACTAGATGATGTAGAAGGAGCATTTTCTAAGACTGCACTAGGAGTCGTGCATGTAGAAGACATTCACGCGTACATATACTGTAAAAAGGAAATGATTGGAGATAACAGTATTGCTACTCTCATGGCCTCAATGATGAAACCATACTATTCATTCAAGGATGAATACATGCATCTCACTGATAACCTTATCTTTGAGTACTCTAATGCACATGAGTTTTACGAGCCAAAATGGGTGAAAATCCTATTGTGCAAAATACATGATGACCTCTATTGGATTGGTGAAGTTCTAGTCTACATCACTGCAGACCTAATTCATTAAATGATTGGACTTTCCAAAACTAGACCAGTTCTTCCTACTAGTAAGGATGTTAAGAAGTAGGTTGAATAAACATGTTTATCAAGAAGTGATATGCACAATATGACAGTTGATCCTATTAAAGAGTATGATTTGGTTAGTGAAGAGACTCCAAAATCTTTCAAGTAGGTATTTCTGGATAGACATATGCATCCTTCAATGGCACCTATAGCTAAGGTAGCTCAAGTTCCTCCCAAATAGGTTACAAAACTAGTGATTCAAAATGCACCTAAGACAGGTCCATAGGTTTCAGCGCCCTCAGTTTCAATAGCTTCTGATATAGTAAAAGATTCAAGAGAAACTATTGTGATTGACAATATCAAGATATCCATGACCGCCTCTGACAATTATATGGACAAAGTTGAAAAATAATTTGTAAGCACTGAAAAGACAAAGGAGGTATGCACTGATGACACATATTTACAACAAGATGAAGTTCCCTCTAAAGATTCAATAGATTTGAATAAAGAGGAAGATAATCAAACTAATGAGACACCAGTCATGGAGATCCCAGTAAAAAGTGAATGTATGGATACTAGTAAGAATACTATATTCACCCCATCCATGCAACCATCAACTTCATTATTTTCAAGTTTAACTCCTGACTCAGCAAGTCTAGATGCATGGGGAGAAGAAGACTTGATCAAGATCAGTGTCCTAGCCATGGAAAAAGCCAAAGAGAAACAAGTTATGAGAAACCCTCTCTTTTTGGATTCAGTGAACATTCTAAACAACCTAGTGCCCGCAAACAAGAAAATGGCTAAAATCAAGTCAGTTGATGATGTAGATAGCATCTTATCAAGCTTCAAAGACAACTTTACAAGTTTAGTAGACTCAACTACTATAATTGCAGAAGATGAGTATAAAAAGGAAAGATTGAATGAACTGATAAATTATTTTTCCTTAGATTTAAAGTCATTAAAGATTGGTCAGACAATGTTGAAAGAGTTGGTATCAAAAGGCAAAAAGGTTAAAGCAAATTGCATGGACGGAGACAAACTCACCTCTGAACATATCAAAAAGATAGAAGAGGCAGATATCTTGGTTGATAACATAAGACAATCAGTTGAAACATCATCCCAAGACATAAACATCTGCAAAAATATCTATCAAGGTTAGATAGACGATATGGAAAAATCTAAAATGGAGATTAGTAAGATAAGGATCAGGCAAACTCAACTGAGAAATACACTTGCACCCTCCTCAACAGTTTTGGATGAGAACATTAAACAGATTGATGCAACCATTGCTACCTATGATCAAGGATCCAACATGGATCTGAAAAAGATGGAAAAGCTTACATATGCCTTATGCACCCATCTACAAACAATTGATGCACCAAAGGCATTCTGGCAGCAAGAGATCAAGAATCTGCAGAGAGCTTATCCAGATGTATACATGGAGTAAGTATCTAGAGACTTACAATTTTGACACCTTTTTCATTATTGTTAGAGGGGGAGTAAATTATGTATGGGGAGTAGTTTATATATGCAAAAAAATATGATATAGTGTATGTTAAAGGAAGATAATATATAGTTTTTGGTGTTAGTCAATTTTGAGTAACTTGGCCATAATCCTTTGTTACCATTAATGACAAAGCAGGAGATTGTTGGAAAGTTGACTCCCAAAGAGTATATGACTTATTTTGTGTTTTCATTATGGAAACAAAGTCATATGAAGTTTTGACATCAAACTTTGTAGTGGAAATTGACTAAGTATAGAAGACAAGACAGAACAGAGATACACAGATGATCAGAGCACTAGTGCATGTGTGTACGACTGATTCAGACTAAGCGCCTTCAGACATAAGTTCTATGATATGTTTTTATGCTTACCCTATACATGCATGGTACGGAATGTCAGTGTGGATAAGTTACAGAAAGAACAAATACACCAAAAATATAGAAAATAGAGTATGAAGCCAACTTCAGGTTTTTGATTAGCATGTAATCTTTTGTTTTGTAAAGGATAAGTGCCTATTGTAATAAGTTTGTAATCATATATTAAAAATTATTGTAAACATGCTTAAGCCAATTTGTTTGGAAGCGTTGTGAATGTTGTTCTTAGGCTGACTAAGTTCTTGTTTATAGTCACATTTATTTAGGCATAAACATATATATATATATATATATGGAATGTAATGGTATATTACAAGTGTCGAAGAAAGATGCAGAGTAGAGATATAAAAGAATAGTATAAAGATGTCAGTATGAGATAGAGCCCTTAAAGAAGATAAGAGCACAAGTGCATAACTAGAACTGATCAGACATCTGTGTCATATACAGCAGTTCACTTTTGGATATAGTGCATATCTATTCTCAGGAGGTTGTAGCCTTCTTTCTCATTGAGCAGTGAGCTCTTGGACAATGAGTCCTCACCCCTAACAGGGTTTTTTGTAAAGAATCCTAATAGGGTTAGGCCTTTAACCAGGTCTTTGTACTTGCATTGTAAAGACTTCTCCTAATAGGACAAAGGAACTTTAACAGGTTCATTATACTAGTGCAATATTTGTGGGTACTAATTCCCACCGGGGTTTTCCTCTAATCAAGGTTTCCCCATAATCAAATAATGTGTTATGTGTTCTTATGTTAAGCTTCAATTGATATATATTTTATTTATGGTTAAAGTTCCTAAAATAGAATAAATATTTAAACATTGATTCACCCCCCCTCTCAGTGTTTCCAACACTTGGGTCTCAAACCTAGTACCAGTAAGAAAAAAGAATGGTGACAAAAGACCGTGTGTGGATTTCATAAACTTGAATATTGCTTCCTTAAAAGATAACTATTCTCTACCAAATATGGAAGCAATGTAGCATAAGGTAACTGGTTGTAAGTTGCTATGAGTGATGGATGGATTCTCAGGTTACAACTAGGTGCTTGTGAAAGAATTAGAGAAATTTAAGACTGCTTTTACTACTCCATGGGGAACCTATGTCAAGGTTAGAATACCCTTTGGATTAATAAATGTAGGAGCAACTTTACAAAGGGCCATGGGTGTGGCATTTAAATAATTTATTGATCTATTCATGGTTATTTGTCAAGATGACTTGATTGCATATTCTAAAAAGAAGGGGATCACTATGAACACCTAGAGAAAATTTTTAATAAGGCTTGAGAAGTATGGTGTCTAACTAAACCTTAGAAAATGTCATTTTGCAGTCACTGAGGGAAAGTTACTAGGATATAAAGTGTCCAAGGATGTAGTCAGGCTAGACCTTAAGAGAATAGAGGCTATCAAAAAGGTCACTGCTCCAAATAATATAAAAGGAGTACAATCTTTCTTAGGAAAGATAAACTTTGTCAGAAGATTCATAGCTAACTTTGCAAAAGTTGTCAAACCAATTATGAAGTTGCTATAGAAAGATGCAAAATTTCATTGGAATGAAGAAGCTCAAATAGAATTTGAAAGAATAAGGAAGGAAGTACAAGAAGCACTTGTTTTAAAATCACCGGACTACAGTAAGCCCTTTTCTTTATTTTCCTTTGCATGTTTTCACACTATTCCTATTGTCCTGTTACAAAAGGATGATGAAGGATTTGAACATCCAATAGCCTTTTTTAGCAAGTCCCTTCAAGTTGTAGAGCTGAATTATGAGATGATGGAAAAGCAAGAATATGTCCCAGTAAAGGCTTTGAAATATTTTAGACCATACCTAGTTTGTGCTAAGGTGTTGGCATATGTACCTCATGCAGTAGTAAAGGACATTCTTACCCAATCAAAAGTAACTGGAAAAAGATGTAAATGGATCAACCAAATTCGGGAGTTCAACCTAGAGATCCACATTACAAAATTGGTGAGAGGTCAAGGTTTGGAAAAGCTCATTACAAAGGAGAACTTGGATTTAGTACAAATAAATGATGTAGAAATACATGATCAGACAATTACTAGTATAGAGAAACAACCATTTTATACTGATATTGTATTTTTCTTAAAAAAATGCCAAGTGTCCTGATGCTATGATAGATAATCAAAATAGAAATCTCAGATTACAGGCTCAGAGATACACCTTAGAACAAGGAGATCTATACTAAAAGGATAGAAATGGTGTATTACTGCTATGTCTAGATCAAGGTCAATCTGAGAAAATATTAAATGAAATGCATGTTAGGGTCTGTGGAGGCTTTTTTCTGCCAAGACTACTTCCCACAAGATCTTAAGGGCTGCTAATTTTTGGCCCAGTTTATTTAAAGATACCCATGCATATGTTAGAAGATGTGAGCCATGTTAGAGGTTCACAAATAAGTTTAAATTTTTAGGAGCTCTTTTACTAAATCCTATAAGTACAGAAGCCCCTTTTGCTATGTGGGGAATTGATTTTATAGGAGAATTCTTAGAAAAATCCAGTGGTGGACATAGTTGGATATTATTAGCCATAGATTACTTTACAAAATGGATTGAATCTATCCCCAAAAAAAAGGCAACAATTAAAGTTGTTACTGAGTTCCTGATGGAAAATATATTAACCAGATTTGGTGTTCCAATAAAGTTAGTAATGGACAATGCCATGTGTTTTAGGTCAGATGAAATAAAAGAGTTATGTGAGAAGTATGGGATAATGATGTCATATTCATCCACATACCATCCTCAAGAAAATGGACAAGCTGAATCTAGTAACAAAAGTATATTGAAGATTTTAAAGAAGACTCTTGAGAAGAATAAGAGAGCATTGCATACAAAATTGAGGTTAGCTCTATGGGCTGATAGGATAACAGTTAAAAAGGAAATAGGAAAATCACCATTTGAACTTATGTATGGTATGAAGTCAAGATTGCTTATTAATAATTTTTTTCCAGTATACCAGTTCATACAAGAGGAACAATTACAACTTTATGATAGTATGCAAAATAGAGTGATGTAGTTGACAGAGTTGGATGAAATTAGAAAGGATAGCCAGAAAGAAAATATGAAGTTACAGAAAAATATGAAATACCCATTTGACAAGAGGGCTAGTAACATAAAATTCCAACTAGATGACCTTGTTTTGTAGTTGAATGTAAGAGAAGAAGATAAAGGGAAGCATAATAAGTTTGAGTCATTATGGCTTGGACCTTTTGTCATCTCTTAGTGTTTTGGAAAAGATTCTTATCTCCTAAAGAATATGAATGGAGAATATTTTGAGTTTCTTGTGCATGGGAAATTTCTAAAGCCCTTTTTCAATTGAAAATCTAGTTTTCATGCACACGTAAGTAAAATTGTATCATATGTATATAAGTAGGTTTCCCTTTGAGCTATGAGTTTCCCTTCATAAATAGTTTAGTCAGTGTTAAATAAAATCTCTACAACCAGAGATTCTAATATTCTTTTCATAAAATTGGGTTTAGCCATCCTCAGAGAGAGCCACTATTGGTTTTATTTCAAGTTTTGAGTTTGCCTTATAAAATTTTGAAGATACTTGTCATTCCTATGCCCAGAAGTTTAAAAATCATGTCTGAAATTTCTTATATACCTCTGTAGGAGTTGTTTTTTTCTCAAAACCTAGTAGGAAATGTTAAAAACCTAAACCCTAGAGTCATTTCTAGTCAAAAATGAAAAAAAGCCCCAAAATTCTCAAGCAGGTTCTATTTTCATGTTACTTTTCATGACTTAAGTTTGAGTTTTTTTGCATTTGCTAATATTTTAGTCCCTTAGTCTCATGAGAAAGAAAGAATATTTCTTATAATCTCGAGACTTAGAAAAAATATTTTATCACATAGTCTCCTAATGAAACAAAATATGCTAAAATGGTTATGAGACTTGGCGCAGATCGTTGATCTCAGATATGATCTAACGGTGGTCGTGTTATCTCCTGATAAAAGCAAAGTTAGTGATTTTGTATGGAAAATTTGAGATTTCTTAGTCACGTTATCTCCTGATGAAACCCATGGTTTTAAGTTGAGTTAAAATGTTAAATTTTTACTATTGTCACCAAGTCTCATGATCAAAAGTGAGTTAAGTGAAAGAACTAGAGATTACGTGACAAATGTTCATCTCATTTTAAATCCGATGGCAGTCAGGAAGTCTCCCAATTAAAGCTACAATTTAGAAATCATCAAGCGACATGGAGATTCAACAATTGCTAAGTCTCTAGATAAACCCAGGTTAGATGTCAAATTAAATAACAATGTTGTCGTGCAGTTGCATGAAGAAACATGAATTAAATTAAAAATCAAGAGATTAAGCGACAACAATTAGATGAAGATAAGATCTGACGATAGTCACGTGGTCATGATACAAAGTTGAAAAGTCAAGTAGGATCAAGCGAATAAGAGACAAGAAGGAAAATTTAGACATGGGTGCATTTGTCGCTAAGTCTCATGAAAGATTAGGGTTTGTAATGAAGATTATGAGACTTAGTGACAATCGTCAGATGCAGAGGAAATCCAAATCAATGGCAGTCGTGTTGTTGTCGTGTTGTCTCCACATGAAGATCATAAAGATAAAATAATCAAGCGATTAAGAGACTAAAGTGCTTAGTGGTGAGGTCTCTAGATAAAACATGAGTTAGAGAGTTGGCTCAGCAACATAGAGAAACAATAGTCACCAAGTCTCTAGATGTGACCTGAGTTTGAAGAATAGTTAAGAAAATTCTTAGTCGCAATGTCTCCATAAGAAGAAGGGTTAAGTTAAAAGATCATGCGACATGGAGATAACCATTTATCAAGAGTTTAATCCTACAATAGTTTCTAAGTCATCAGAAATTAATTACCTGTCAGTTTAAATGCCATGACTAGAACTAGAAATTGATGTCACAGTGCGTGAAACTAATGGCGGAAATGACTGAATTGTAAGTTTAGATTTTGAAGAGACATTTGCATTTAATTATCAGTTATAAGCATGTCCATTATCATTTCATTTTTACCAGCTTCCAATTTCTCAGAGAAAAGAGTTTTTTAGAAATCATAGTGTCTTTTGAGAAAAAGTTGAATTCTCTAGCAGCAAGTGATTGAGAAAGGTGATTTCTTGATTCATAATTTGACAGAGAGTGTGATTCAAAGTTTTTTTAGTCTTTAGATTATAGATTGCAGAGAATTTGTGTTAGAAGATATAAATAAAGTAAACTAGATTTAGGAAAGAATCCAAGAGAGTGCAGAAATGAAAAAGTTTACCATAAACGAAATGATGATCCAAGAACAATCACCAAGATCACCAAAATGCTTGAAGACCAAGACAAGAACACAAGAATTTTGGAAGGGTAAAAAACAAGAAGAAACCCCTTTGTGAATAATATAAATGAGGCAAGAAGCCATGAAAGAAAGAGAGCTTGAGCAAGAACCTCATTACAATATTGTGAGAGAAAGAATGGGAATGAGAGAGGAAGAGAGAATAAATACCATGAGAACCAACTTGTGAGAACCAACCTTAAGAAGTGAAAGAGAAGCATTTCTTAAGTAGAGATGAGTCAAGGAGTTTGCATGTAACTTCCATATCCTATGAGTGCCACATTCACATTAGGTGTGTGCCATGTGTAGGAATCCTCTTAAGGAGGAATATCTAATTTCCTTATTAAAGGAATTACAAAAAGTGGCATGTCCTCCTACTTGGACTAAAGGAAAAATACAAATTAGGATACCTTGGCTTATCCTTTAATTACATATTTCACCAAGGAAACATTAAATTCTAACAATTTGACAGTTTGTAGTGAGGGTTTCAAGAAGTTTTGTTTCAATATCGGTGATAAAGTGTTGAGAATAGAATAGAAAAGGAAAATGAGTCAAGCACATAGTATGGCATCCACTAGTGGGAGAAGTGACGATGTTGATGATGAATCAAAAGGAAAGAAAAATTATTCAAACGAGTTTCTCACTTTTCTTTCATGATCGAGCCAAAATAGAAATGTTAGTGCTGAAGTGTTAATTGGTGATTTGTCTTACATTAGGGATGCAAAAACCCTGGGTTCATCAGGGAATTCACTGTTTAATTATTTATTTAACAATAGTGATGAACCCATGCCTATCTCAAACCCTTGGACCTGTGGATTAGCCAGGTTGATTATTCCCGACATCTTTGTAGATGTCGATTTCATTTTAGAATTGGCTAGTAGGTATGATACACTGACCAAAACCATTAAGAGGGATGATGTAAAATCCCTACTTACCTTGGACAAAAATTATTTTATGAAGGCCTTCAATGTCTACTACCCTATGACTACTGAGATAAATTTGAAGAGCCTAGAGAATAGGCATACTAGAGAGTCTAGAATTTCTGCCAAATTGATCAAGGAACATCATGTTCCTAAGAAAATGAAAACCTACATAGCACCCCTGCTAGGTGGAGCCCCATATTATTTTAAGGATCTGAATTTCTATATCAAATACATATCATATGCACTATGCAGAGTGCTTGGAAAGGATGTTGGAGCAGAGAGGATTACCTCAGATATTTTGATGATGGTGTTGGATATGCAGAGCCTCCATACCATTTCTAACTATGACTATATTTAGTATATCATAGATCAAATGCACCAGGGGTTTACATATATACAAACTAAAAAGGATCATCCTAAGTTTATGTATTATTCATTCCTTATGCATTTGGTCCTGTACTATAACTCCGCACTCATGAATTGTCAGTATTTACAGCCACAAAGGTTTTCCCACAACTAGCCTAACCCTATTCAATTTTGGCTCAGAGTATGGAACTACACCTCTAGAGAATAGGAGTTTTGTTCTTTTGAAAATTGGATACTATATCCAATCCTTCAGTTCTTAGGATTTGATAAAACTAGGTTTCCTGTGAATGTAATTGAATTATTGAGGCCATGCCAATATCTTGACAAATGGCCAGGAGACCATAACTGGGGGGATTTTTATTATGAAAATAATATTACACTGATGAGGCTCTATGGTTTCTCCCACCCTCTTCATATATTGCCATTCCATGTACCACCAAGGATAGCTAAAATGGAGTTCATCAGGCAGCTCATTTTAACAGACAAGGAGCACCTAGCATCACACAGGAGCATTGGAAAAGGTGCATTGGACCTGGTAAACACTTGGATGAATCATCACAGGATGAATGTGGCCCAGCATAGATATGTTTCTATAGAGGGTTTCATCCTCAGTGCTAAGAAGTTTCTAACACCAACTATCCCTTACACTAAAGAACATGAAGAGTTTATGAAAGAATATTTGATAAGAAATATCTTGGAAGATGAGGAGGTGGATAGGAGAGCCATAAACTTCAATGAACTTATTGACTTGGAGAGGCAGGTCACCAGAAAAGGTTTGAAATTAGGGGGTTTTAACCCTGATATGCCTTATTTGAAAAGGATAGAAGCTATGATCAACTCTCATACTCTCCTCTGCAATCAGCTGGAGGATGCACTTGTGGTTCTGGAGAAAGGCCATAAAGGGCACTCATCATCAGAGTATGATGACGATAGTGATGAATATTATAAGCCTGGCCCACCTCTAGTTTATTAGGCAATTGCTAAAGAGCAGGCAGTAGAAGAATAAAATATCATTGACCTAACTCAAATCCATGAGAAGGAAGTAACAAATGAGCCCGTACAAAAGAAACATAGAGTGGAAATAGGGGAACCTTCGCAGAGGAATGAGAAAAGAGTAGACATAATTGCTGCCCTTATAACAGGGAACAAGCCTTAAGATCACTTATTGGGAAAAAAAATTAGGGCAGGTGAAAAATTGCAAAAAGATATAGAAGAAGAGGAGGAGCTACCTCTTAGGAGATGTACAGATGAGAGGTTGATACATCAAGAGGAATTCCTCAAGGATGAAAATTTTATAAAGACAAAGAAATTCAAATATTTCCTCATCTGGAACAAGTAACAACAAGTTGGAAAATAGTTGCAATTGGAAGGTGGTGATCTAGCCACCCAAGAAGCTCTACAGACATCGTTGGATTATGATCCTGAATCTGAGGAAATCACACCGGAACAAGAAAGACAATTGGTCAAGGCTAGTGGGGTATTATTAGTAGAAGGCTGGGATTTGTCTTCAACTTTTATAATAGATCAAATAAGAAAACAACCTGATGTCAAATTGTCATCAGAAACTCAGGTTGGGGATATAATAAGAGGGTTTGGATATAACCCTAAATCCCAGGCACTTGCAATGTGGAGCTTAGCTCCTAAAGAACATAATCCATCCCTTCTAAATATTCAGGAGAAGATGGAAGGTAATAAAATCATATGGACACTCCAAAATATAGGGGATTTGGAAATATCCCAATTACTAACTCACTTTTCCCATCTAAATGAGGCAAAGGTAGTACAAATGTCAAAAAAATTTGCAGAAACTCACTAGTGATACTAGTGATATTGTTAAAGACAACGAGTTAGCATTAGTGAAGATCAAATAGAAACAGAAGCTCATAGCTGAGATAACTAAACAACTACTTGATATGACAGAGTGATAGGGAGACTCCTAGTAACCTCCTGAGTTCTCTTGAAACTCTTCTTAGGCCTCTCCTAGGACCTCTAGGGTTTCCTCAATCCACCCTCTAAAGTTTGGAAAGATCAAATTCTTCCCCTCCAACCAAAAGTCTTCCTATCTTATAAAGTTCACCACTTAGTTCTCTGCAAGAACTCTTCACATCTTCAATTCCCAAGCCCTAACCATGAAATTGAGTTGCAGGAGGTCAAGGGCTTCATTTCACTACAATCTTGACTCCCAAGTAGGGACTCAACTTATCAAGATTGGTCATGCACCAATCAAGTTCTAGTTTCATAAGACTTAGGCCTTGTAGCCTTTTTCCCAATTAGGCCTCCTCAAATCTAGGAACTCTCAAAAATAGAAAAAACTCCTCAAATAACCCCCTAAAAGGTTTTGGCAGTTCTTAAGTATGGCAAAAACCCACCAATATTTTCTAGGTTTTAGGGTTCCACATTGTCCGTACACCCTGTTACTGAAATAGGGCTTCTTCCTTGTTTTTAGGCATGTTTTGTGGTTTTGGCTTCAAAACTTGGCAAGATGGTTTCTTGGAGATCTCTTTATTCTAGAGTACCTGCACATCACCACTCAACACATCCATGGCCTTCTTGGCTCATGAGAACAACCTCCTGCAATTACAAGCTGACTGTTATTTGATCTTCCTAACCAGGCTATTCATTTAGCTCGCCTAGGGAAAGATCCTAAAAATAATTGCAAGCACTTTAAAAGCTCCTCCTTCTATATTTTTGAAGCTCCATGGACCTAGTCTCCATCCCCAAGTGGCTATACAAAACCAATGGTCGGAAGTGGAGTTAGGTCCACATCTTTGCTTCCCAGTCAGAACTAGACAGCAAACAGTGCAAAACAAAAGAATTTACAAACTACAAAAGAAAAGTAATTACAAATCAAACTAAGTATTGGGAAAGCAAAAAAACATATGTAAAAATGGATCCCACTAATCACAATGTTAATTTCAATCCATGCACATCAAGAAAAACACAAAACTCTTCAATACTGTTGCTCTGTCATTCCAAAAGCTCTTGGCTCTAAAACTCAGAATTTGTACAATGTCTTCCAACCCTTCAAATTAGGGTTATTCCTCCTTATATCCCCTCCATACACATTTTTCACTCCTTGGCTGGGTGCAAAGATAACTTACACCTCAAAAACCCTCTAAACAACAAAATGTTGTCAGCAACTTTTAAAAGTTGCTAATGTTGCTATTCAACATTTTTACATATTTTGCAAACTTACACTTTTCAAGTATTTTTCCACCAATCTGACTTATCTAACCTTAGTTAGACCACCTAGGGTAACCAAGGACCCTAAGAACCACCATGAAATCACCCTACCCTTTGATGACATCATCAAGTAGTCCACTAAAAAGAGCCAAAAAGAGCTATTTTAACCAAATAGAAGCATAAAAATAAAAACCTACCTAAAACACTCTTGTTCCAAATGACCTTATGTATTTACATTGCCCTACAAGAGGGTCTTTCACACACTTACACACCCAAAATGACATGAGACCACAAAACTTGCTGGCTTCTCAAGGGTGCTCCTGCACCATACTACCAACGCTAAGAACTTATGTCACCTCTAGGGACAGGAGCTTAGGATCAAATCCCTATTTCTTAAATTCATTCTCAGCTACCCAAGTAGCCTCAGCTTCTGACTTGCCTACCCACTGAATGAGATGCTCCATGTAAGTTCCCTGTCTGGTCTTCTTCTTCACCCGAGAGTCTAAAATCTTCACTACTATTGGTGCTGGTGCAGGGGTAATCTGAACATCTGCTGCTATTGCTTTACTATATGACTATAACCCAGTATCTACTGGTGTGGGTCCTTTATACTGGACTAAATCCTGCACATTGAAAATAGGAGACATTGCCAAATCTGATGGCAAGTCTATTTTATAGGCATTGTGCCCAAATTTTGCAAGAATCTTGCAAGGACCAATCCTCCTCACTTGGATTTTGGTGAAGACTCCCTTCTGCAGCCTGGACTTGTTGAGATGTACCATCACAAGATCACCCACATCAAACTGAAAATCTCTTCTTCCTTCATCAACTGTGGTTTTAAAATTTTTTGTAGCCTCTTGGAGTTGCTTCTTCACTTGGTCATGAACCTCTTTCATAGATTGAGAAAAATCTTCTGCATATGCACTCCTTCCTTCTGCATTTTCCAAGTTTCTTAACTCCAACACACCTCTAGGGTGTAACCCATTAACTATTTCAAAAGGGATTTTGTTGGTTGTCCTATTTGCACTATCATTGTAGGCATATTCAGCCTATGGTAACATCTGATCCCACATCACTCCATACTCCTTTGTCAAGCACCTAAGGAGATTTCCTAGCACTCTATTGATCACCTTAGTTTGACCATCAGTTTGGGGATGGTAGGCTTATCCAAATGATAGGTTGGTTCCCAACCTTGTCCACAAGGTCTTCCAAAAATGACCCATGAATTTTACATCTCTGTCAGATACTACATGTTGATGGGTAAACCATGAATCTAGACCACTTCCTTAAAGAAAAAATGTGCAATATGACTAGCATCATGGATGGTTTTGCAAGAAATGAAGTGACTCATCTTGCTAAAACTATCTACCACCACAAATATACTATCTAAACCAGTCTTGGTCCCAGGCAGCCCAACAATAAAATCCATACTAATACATTCCCAAGGTCTATTAGGAATGGGCAAGGGCTGATACAAACCTGCATTAGATGAGATACCCTTGCCTTTTTGGCAAACCAAACATTGCTCCACATACTTCCTGATGTCCTTTTGCATCCTAGGCCAATAATAGAAACTTTGCACTAGTTCTAATGTCTTATTTAGGCCAAAATGCCCACTTAAGCTGCCATTATGCTTTTCTTGAATAACATTCTCCCTCATAGATCCCTTAGGAACACATGACTGTCATTCTCTAAACAAGAGATCATTGTAAATTGTATAGTCTGTAAATTTACTATGGAAATGGTTTTTGAAATCTTTACATACCTTGTATGCTTTTGAGAAGTCCTCATCACCTTCATAAAGCTCCTTGAAGCTTTCTATGCCTATGCTTTGCAGCTGCACTTCTTGGACTGTCAAGAGTCTCCTACTAAAAGCATCAGCCACTTTATTCAACTGCCCTTTCTTATGTTTGATAGTAAAGGTATAGGCCTATAAATATTCCATCCATTTAAGGTGTTTATTGCTCAACTTCTCTTGAGAATTGATAAAACTCAAAGCTTTATTATCAGTATAAACTACAAATTCCTTTGGCAACAAATAGTGTCTCCATTTTCCTAAGGCTTGCACCAATGCATATAACTCTAGGTCATAAGAAGAGTATCTCTTCTTAGCCTCATTAAAATTCTCACTATAAAATGCCACTGGCCTATTCTCTTGATTTAATACTGCCCCAACAGCTACACCACTTGCATCACATTCAAGGGTAAATAATTTGTCAAAATTTGGCAAAACCAAAATAGGTTGTGTTGCCACTCTCTTCTCCAATACCTCAAAACCTTTACCAGCCTCTAGATTCCACTTAAATTTGGTTTTCACTCCTCCCTTAATTGTATCTAATACTGGTGCACATATTTCACTAAAGCCTCTAATGAACTTCCTATAAAATTGGGTAAGTCCATGAAAACTTCTTACCTCAAAGCTGCATGTAGGGGTAGGCCAACTTAATATTTCTTCAACCTTACTGGGATCCATCTTCAAGGTTCCTTGAGAAACCACAAAACCAAGATAGATCAACTCTTATTTCATAAATTCACATTTTTCCAAGTTAATGGACAACTTCTCCTCATGAAGCTTCTTCATCACAATCTGCAAATGTTGGAGGTGTTCCTCCTTGGTCTTACTAAAAATTAGGATGTCATCTAGGTACACAACTACAAATCTGCCTATGTAGTCCTTCAACACTTCATTCATCAACCTCATAAAGGTTCTTGGAGCATTGCTAAGCCCAAAGGGCATGACCAACCATTCATAGAGCCCTTTTGTTCTCTTGAATGATGTCTTCCATTCATCACCCTCCTTAATTCTGATTTGATGGTATCCACTCTTCAAATCCAATTTGGTGTAGTACCTTGCTCCTCCCAAACAGTGCATAAAATATTCAACCCTTGGAATGGGAAATCTATATCTCACAGTGACTCTATTTATTGCTCTTGAGTCTATACAAAGCCTCCACTTGCCTCCCTTCTTTGATGCTAGAACCACTAACACTACACATGGGCTAATGCTTTTCCTGATTAGACCTTGGTCCAAAAGTTCTTGGACTTGTTTAGCTATCTCCTTGTTTTGGTCAGGAGTCACCTTGTATGCAGCCTTGTTTGGTAGAGATGCTCTAGGTATGAAGTCAATCTGATGACTTGTGTCTCTTGGAGGTGGTAACATTGCTGGTGTCCCATCACTAAGTATGTCCTTAAACTCTTCCAATAACTCCTACACTTCCTTTGGCAATGGTGTTTGTTCCACCTTCTCTTCACTAGGCTTAAGCATGATAGCATAGTGTAATCCTTCTCTACTCTTTACTATTTTCAAATACTCTTTACCTCCCTATAATAAGACATTAGACTCAGTTGATGTAGACCCCTCATCATCCACAAGTGACTAAATTTTATAGGTGACCCCATCCTTCTTGAAACAATAAGAATTTTTCTCTCCATCATGAATTGTCTTTCTATCAAACTGCCATGGCCTACCTAAGAGTAGGTGGCATGCATCCATTGGGAGTACAACACATAAGATTATTTCCACATACTTTCCTATTGAGAAATTAATCCATGCTTGCTCATTAATAAGAACATGCTTAACCTTATTCAACCATGTCACTCGGTATGGGTTTGTATGGAGTATTTTTGTTAATCCTAATTTTCTGACTGCCTCCTCTAAGATAATATTATCAGCAGACCCTGAGTATATGATCATCTTGCAAACTTTCCCAAGAATCTTGCACTTTACTTTGAAAAGTGCCCTCCTTTTCTTAGCTTCTTCTTTGACAGGCTCTTTAATGAGTATTCTTCTAATCATGAGATTCTCCCCACTTTTTGAATCAAGGTTGATTTTAGGAGCTTTACCACTATTATTATCTTCTTGGGAAATATAATTCACCCTCTTCTCACCATGTGAGCTAGAAGCTTTCTCCGGGCATCTATAGGCTGGATGGTCTAGTTGATTGCAATGAAAACATTTCATGTTTGCAAAGTGTGAGGCTCTACTTGAACCTTCAAATCTACCTCTTCCTCCACCTTGTAATCCTCTTCCTCTATTCATGCTGCCTCTTCCACTAGTCTCATTGACTATCTCAATCAATTTAGCTTCTCCTTGGGACCTATAGTCACTGCCTTTGCCTGCAAAGCTACCTCTTGCTCTATTTTTTTTGCCCCTACCTCTTCCTCTAGAGGTCTGATCATGTTTTCTCTTGCTCTTTTCTTCTATCTTTAAAGCCATTTGATAGCATTGTCTCACACTTGTTAAGGTAGCAAGACTCATCTCCTCTTCTATAGACCACTTGAGCCCATTTTGATATCTAGCTAATCTGATGCTTTCATCCTCCACTATCTTAGACCTCAAACATAACTTCTAAAATTCCTCTGTATATGCTTGGACTTCAAGGTCTTTTTGCCTGAGGTTTTGTCTCTTTCTATGCATTTGAACTTCATAGTCATTCGGGAGACAGGTCTATTTTAACTTGGCCAACATACCTTTCCATGACACAATAGGACTCTTGCCCTCTTTCTCTCTCTCATTCTAAACATATTTCCACCAGTTAAGTGCTAGTCCTCTCAATCTAGACTTAGCCACCTTCAAATTTTGAGCATCTGTCACTCCATCACATTCAAAGTGATTCGCAAGGCTGTCTATCTAGTCCAAACCTAAATCAACATCCATTTTTCCACTAAATAGTGGCACACCCTCCAAGGATTTACCACTTAAGGCTTTGAGTGCCTTCAAGAAGGGTTCCTTTGGTAAGACCGAATTAGGGGTAGGTGCTTCTTCTTCTAGGTCCCACTCCTTCTCCTTGGCTTCTTTTTCCTCTTTCTGGTCTACCTTGTCCTTGACTCTTTCAGCCTTGTCTCAGACTTCATCCAAGAGTTGCTCCATTTGAGCCAATCTCTCTCTCAACAACTTGTTATCCTTTTCTTGTTCTTCAAATTTCTTGGCCAATTCAGCATTGGTCACCATCTTGCTAGATGCGCTAGATTCCTCACTTGAATCCTTGGTCTGCAACATCCACTAGCTGCACTACTTCTTCTCCCAAATCTTGAACTTGGGTGCTAATACCACTCTGATAGGGAGACTCCGAGTAACCTCCTGAGTTCTCTTGAAACTCTTCTTAGGCCTCTCCTAGGACCTCTAGGGTTTCCTCAATCCACCCTCTAAATTTTGGAAAGATCCAATTCTTCCCCTCCAACCAAAAGTCTTCCTATCTTATAAAGTTTGCCACTTAGTTCTCTGCAAGAACTCTTCACATATTCAATTCCCAAGCCCTAACCATGAAATTGAGTTGTAGGAGGTCAAGGGCTTCATTTCACTATAATATTGACTCCCAAGTAGGGTCTCAACTTATCAAGATTGGTCATGCACCAATCAAGTTCTAGTTTCATAAGACTTAGGCCTTGTAGCCTTTTTTCCCAGTTAGGCCTCCTCAAATCTAGGAACTCTCAAAAATAGAAAAAACTCCTCAAAGAACCCCTTGATATGTTTTAGCAGTTCTTAATTATGGAAAAAACCCACCAAGATTTTCTAGGTTTTAGGGTTCCACACTGTCCGTACACCCTGTTACTGAAATATGGCTTCTTCCTTGTTTTTAGGCCTGTTTTGTGGTTTTGGTTTCAAAACTTGTCAAGATGGTTTATTGGACAACTATCTTTATTCTAGAGTACCTGCACATCACCACTTAACACATCCATGGCCTTCTTGGCTCATGAGAACAACCTCTTGCAATTACAAGCTGACTGATATTTGATCTTCCTAACTGGGCTATTCATTTAGCTCGCCTAGGGAAAGATCCTAAAAATACTTGCAAGCACTTTTAGAGCTCCTCCTTCTATATTCTTGAAGCTCCATGGACCTAGTCTCCATCCCTAAGTGGTCATACAGAACCAATGGTGGGAAGCGGAGTCAGGTCCACATCTTTGCTTCCCAGTCAGAACTGGACAACAAACAGTCCAAAACAAAAGAATTTACAAACTACAAAAGAAAGGTAATTACAAATCAAACTAAGTATTGGGAAATCACTAAAACATATGCACAAATGGATCCCACTAATCATAGTGTTAATTTCAATCCATGCACATCAAGAAAAACACAAAACTCTTCAATACTGCTGCTTTGTCATTCCAAAAGCTCTTGACTCTAAAACTCAGAATTCGTACAATGTCTTCCAACCCTTCAAATTAGGGTTTTTCCTCCTTGTATCCCCTCCATACACATGCTTCACTCCTTGGATGGGTGCAAAGATAACTTACACCTTGAAAACCCTCTAAACAACAAAATGTTGTCAACAATGTTTAAAAGTTGCTAATGTTGCTATGCAACATTTTTACATCTTTTGCAAACTTACACTTTTCAAGTGTTTTTCCACCAATATGACTTATCTAACCTTAGTTAGACCACCTAGGGTAACCAAGGACCCTAAAAACCACCATGACATCACCCTACCCTTTGATGACATCATCAAGTAGTCCACTCAAAAGAGCCTAAAAGAGCTATTTTAACCAAACAGAAGCATAAAAATAAAAACCTAACTAAAACACTCTTGGTCCACATGACCTTATGTATTTAAATTTCCCTAAAAGAGGGTCTTTCACACACTTACACACCCAAAATGACATGACACCACCAAACTTTCTGGCTTCTCAAGGGTGCTCCTGCACCACAGAGCCTGCTCCTGTTGAGCCAAAAGAAGTAATGGATGTTGAGATCCAAATAGAGGATATAGAGGAGATAGTTGTTGAAATAGAGTTGGAGGTCAGAGAGCACAATTGTGTTTTTTTGGGAGCATTGAATTAAATTTTGTAGCATATAATTGACACCATTAAATACAAGATAGATGTGGTGTATGGAGCCTACAGAAAGTTTCCAGTCCTACAAGTAGAGGTCGCTAATGTTTTGTCAATTTTGAATCCATACTATTCAACCTGGTCTAGAAGGACAACACTTTTTCAGAGGTTGGCATTTGTACAACCATTAAGGTCATATTTTCCATACATAGTTACTTTGGTTGGAACAAAGATAGAACAGATTGCAGCCACCTTATCCTTCTTTAACGAAAAAGAAAATCAGATTGAGGCTAGGCTAAATATGTTTGGGACAAGTTATAGCAAGTTTATACCTCCCATTAGGACCAAGGATTATATATATATATGATCAAGGAGAATTATATATGGAGAGGTACAACAAACTTCTGGATGAAGCAATAAAGGAAAAGAAAAATTGCAATAAGTTCCTCTCATATGGGAAAAGCATAACAGATGCTAGGTGGGAAAGGTAGAAGGCTCAACTTGAAAGTATTCATAATTTTGAGTGGCCTAAAGAGGAAGATGTGACAACATGGGATATCATGACCAAGCCTAAGAAGAAAAATCATGTTACAGTGGACCTAGATATCATGGATGAAGAGTAAAGGGACACATGGCTCCTATTCTATGAGCACGGGAAGGTTAGAAATATTAAAGAGATTAGTGTAAGTTAGCAGTTATTGGCGGTCACTTGATCTTATTTCAACCATCAGATGCTATCCTGAACATAGGTAGACAAAGGTGCCGACATCCACAGAAAAGACAAAGAAATATTAGATCTTATTCTTTAGTTTTGTCCTCTCACCGCTTGGTGTTTTCTTATCTTTTGTCTTTTCTTGTTTTTAGGGTTAGGTTTCCTAAACCATCCGAATCTTGTAGCATCCTTATCTTAAGGATTCCAAGATGGTTTAGGCCTATAAATAGTTCTCTTCTATTATTTTGAAGGAGGTTGGAAGAGGTTGGAAAAAGGATTGCAAGTTGTAATTGAAAATTAATGAAATATGTTACAAGGCAGACTACTAAAATTTGTCTGAGCCTTTTTATTATTTGTCTATCTATATGTATTTGAAGCTTTAAGACATTAATACAAATATTTTCAATCTCTATTCTGCATCTTTGATTGTCTCTTTTTCATTACTATTATTTCTCTTGTATGTTTACTTGTAAGGCATTTAGGCATACTGATCACAAGGTGGTTATTTAATCATTTGTAAGATCCTTCAAGGAAGGATTAATTATTTTAAGTGACCCTAGAGAGCTTAGAAATAGTTTAAGGATCTGATGATATAGTTGTAGAGAGAGGATAATCTAAAAGGCATTTTATCTTTGTTTGCATATATTTTTTTAATCACCTTAATATGGAGTTATACCAGATATTGACTCATAGCCCAAGGTTAAGGCACTGGTTTTATAGTTGGCTAAGTGATTGATCATTGTCCAACCAATATTTTAAATGTTCAAATCATTCACACTTCAAATATATACATTCCATTCAAGTAATTGTGTTTCAGAGGAATACAATTTAGTTTACTAATTCCTTTAAGAGAGAATCAAATTAGGTTTTCCTTCCTAGGGTTCATAAGAACTAAAAAAGAAGAAGGATGAGAATCCTTATTACCTTACTAATTTCTATTGTCAAGATACTAGTGTGGTTCATTAAGGTTTGTATCAGGGTATTTATGGTCTTTTGTATATTCATTTACTTATTGACCCATTAAAATACATTTGAGCATTCTAGTAAGGAAATAATCCACTTAAAAGATACTGCAAATCAGTAATCATACATAGGTCATACCTGCCTAAGCCATTGGATCTCATAAAAGGAGGTGATAATAGGTATCCCTAGATATTAGCTAATACCCTCATCAATTAGCCTTTCTTTTGTATGAAATAGGATTTTGTATTTAAAGTACATTAGTATACTATCACATCAAGGTTGTGCTACAAGAAAAAGAGCTAACAGTAGGTACAAGAACTCTTGGATCAAGGCTTGATCAAGAAGAGTATAAGATCAAGAAGAGTATAAGCCCATGTGCATTCCCAGTTGTGTTGGCATCCAAGAAAGGAGGAAAATGGAGACTTTTCAAAAATTCAAGGGATATAAACAAATTTGCAATAAGGTATAGGTTTCCCATACCTAGGATTGAGGATCTCATGGATTTCCTTAGAGGGGCAATGTACTTTACCAAGTTGGATTTGAAGAGTGTTTATCACCAAATCAGGGTGAAAGAAGGGGATGAATGGAAAATGACATTCAAGACCATATATAGGTTATATTAATGGCTTGTGATGCCTTTTTGCCTCACAAATGCTCAGAGCACATTCATGCGGCTCATGAATGGAGTGTTCAAGGACTTCACAGGGAAGTTTGTAGTTGTATATCTTGATGATATATTGATATTTAGCAAGACAAAGGAGGATCATATCAAGCATGTAGAGGCAGTATTGCAAAGATTAAATGAAGAGAAGTTGTCTATAAATCTTAAAAATTGTGAGTTCTTCAAGAAAGAACTAGTATACTTGGGTTTTGTAGTGTCCAAGGGGTCTTTGAAGATGGACCAAGACAAAGTTGCAGCTATCCTAAACTGGCCACCACCTACCATAGCCACTGAGGTAATAATTTTTCATTGATTATTCCAATTTTATAGGAAATTTATTAGGAACTTTAGTGGTATTTGTGAAACTCTATTAGAAACCATCAAGGGTGGGGTCAAAGCTAAGTTTAGGTGGACCCTAGAAGTAGGAAAATCTTTTGAGATTTTGAAGAAACAAGTAGCCACTCAAACTATCCTACAATTGCTGAGTTTTGAGAAATTGTTTACTATTGAGTGTGATGCAAGTGGGATGGAAGTAGGGAGTGTATTGAGTCAAGAAGGTAGGCCAGTAGCCTTCTTTAGTGAGAAATTAAATGAAGCTAAGAAGAAATACTCTTCTTATGACTTAGAACTATATGCTTTAGTTCAGTCCCTTAGGAAGTGGAGGCATTATCTATTGCCCAAAGAATTTGTTGTGTTTATTGACAACCAAGCCCTTAGTTATATCAATACTCAGGACAAACTAAGCAATAGACATCTAAAATGGATGGAATATTGACAAGCATTCACATTTACAATTAAGAATAAGAAAGGGCAATTGAACAAGGTTGCAGATGCACTAAGCAACAAATTTTTGACAGTCCAAGAGGTTTAGTTGAATAGCATATGAATTGATAGTTTCAAAGATCTCTATAAGGAAGATGAATATTTTGGTGAAGCATACAAGGTGTGTGTTGATTTTTAAGAATCACTTCCATAGAAAGTTTTCTGATTTTACTTTGCAGAATGGATTGTTATTTAAGGGAAATCAGTTGTGTGTGTCAAGAGGTTCCATGAGAGACAATATCATACAAGAGAAACACAATGGGTGTTTGACTGGTCACTTTGGTATGAACAAAACCTTGGAGCTTGTCCAAAGGTTCTACCATTGGCCAAAGTTGGTAAGACATGTTACAAGGTATGTTGAGAAATGTGTCATATGCATGAAAGCCAAAGGAGGAATATGTAATGTAGGTTTATATCAACCTTTACCAGTCCCTAATAGGCCATGGGAGTGTCTAAGTATGGAATTCATAGTAGGTCTACCCAAAATGAAGCAAGGATGTGACAACATTTATGTAGTGGTTGACAAATTCAGAAAAATGGGACATTTCATTCCCTGCAAGACTACTCATGATGCTAGTCACATAGCTTATTTTTTTCTTTAAAGAGATTTTAAGAATTCATGGTTTGCCCCTAAGTATTGTATCAGATAGGGATGTGAATTTTATGAGCCATTGCTGGAGAACTTTGTGGACTAGATTGGGTACTAATCTATATTTTGGTTCAGCCTACCATCCTCAGACATATAGCCAAATTGAGGTGGTCAATAGAGTTTTGGGTAACCTATTGAGGTGCCTAAATAAGGATTATGATTATACATGGGATGTGGTTACTCCCCAAGCAGAGTATGCATACAATGATAGTAAGAAAAAAACCATAGGGAGAAGCCCATTTGAGATAGTTTACAAGATGCACCCAAGAGGTGTGTGTGAGCTTAGGGATCTTGGAGGAATAGAGTATAGGAGTGGTCATGCTGAGGACTTCACTCAAACCATGAAGGAGATCCAAGAACCAGTCAAGAAAACCATACAAGATAGTACACAAAAATTGAAGACCAAAGTTGATGAAAAAAGGAGAGACATTCAGGTTGAGGTAGGTGACTATGTGATGGTTCATTTGAAAAAAATTTGGTTATAGAAGGGTGTCCCTACTAAAATTTATATGAAAAGGGTGGGACCTTGCAAGATCCTAGCCAAATATGAGGCTAATGCATATAAAATAGACCTACCTTTAGATTTGAGCATATCTCTGGTGTTCAATGTACAAGACTTGATCCAATTCAAAGGGAAGATAGATGAGAAAGTTCAAAGAAGTAAAGGGGTTAGTGGTGATGTTGAGGCTACTATATTACCTACCAAGCCACAGTTGGAAGCTGATAGAGTGCTGGACTCAAGAGTCAAGAAGACTACAAGGCACAAGGTGTACATGGAACACCTTTATCAAGTGGAAGAATAGGCATGAATCAAAGGCCTCATGGATTTTAGAAGAATACGTCAAGAAGGTGGGCATCTCTGAAGATTTCTTGTCCAAAGGAGTGACATAACTTTCCTTTGTGGGGAGTATGGTGCAGGAGCACATAGGTAGGGCTAGAATGTAACCTAGGGCTTCTGAGTGTTTTTTCTTGTAGTGGTCATAGCCACACCACTAGTGAAATAATAGTACTAGGAGGGTCTTAGGATGTTTTTAGTTATATGAGGAGGTCTAGTTAGGTCTTTAGTGATGTTATTTCTTATAATGTCCAAAGTTGGTCTTTTGTTCCAAAGTTCCAATGTTGGGGCAATAGTGAGAATGATCCATATAGGGGTCAAATTGGACAAGTAAGAGCTTATAAGGCCTATTTGATGTTTAATTAGCCTAACTATGCAATTGGCTAAGTTATTGAGGTGTTTTTTCATGTTTTATGCAAGAAGCACAAAAGTTGCAAAAGTTGTCAATGTTGTCATTGACAACATTGACAACATTTCTTGCAATTATGTATTTTAGGGAATTGGAGGGTCCTAACTATCTAAAAATATCAGGTTAGGACCATGGACACCTATATATGACTTCCCTTGACCTTGTGAATAGGTTGGTTGATTTTTATGAGTTATTGTACGGACTGTATAATCTAAGAAATAATTGTACTTCTTTTATTTCTGAGCATTTTGTATTTTCATGGATTAGATTACCTATTGTAACTCTTTATTATGCTAGGGTAACATGTTTTAAGATTTTTCGTGGTGGTAGATTTCTATTTTTTATTGATTTAGTTAGTTTTGTAAATTCTTTTTGTTTCTAACCAGTCGCGGGTCTGAACCAAGCCACTTCTAGAATGGTGTCATAAGTCATCTTCCCATCGTGGAGTTTGCACGGGCCTTTGGGATTAGGGAGATGGCTCCATGTACATATTTTATAGTGAAGGGGGGACCCTGGGAAACAAGGAAGTTGCAGAGCTAGCTGGAGGGATTGAAAGCATTGATTGCTTCAATTAGGGCCTATGGAGAGTTATTTTTTTTGTGTGGAGGAGTCCCAAATCAGAGGAGAAGACTGGGTGAGGTGTTTTGGAGGGAAAGAAACAAATTCTTTATGTAGAAAGTGTAAATGCTTGAAAACCCTAATTTTTAGGCATGATTATAGGAGCCCTTGTACGGACAACCTTGGGAAGTAATAACTAGAAAATATTTAGGGTATTGATAAAGGGTATAAGAATCCATTATTATTTTCCCAACTTTTTAAGGATTTTTGCAAGTTATTTGGGAAAAATGCGTGATTAGGCCTAATGCTTGTAGCCCTTTTTTGGGTGAATTTGACTTGGTTCTTGGCACCCGTTTAGGGTTCCATGGTAAAGGGTGTATTTGGACATTGGATTGGATCAAATTAACCATCTAGTAGATTACCTCTCCATATGGAATAGTTCTTGATCAGTTTGGATCAATTTGTGAAGATGGGCAAGAAGAGCACTATGGCTAGGTGTTGAAGTAGACTAATTTTCTTGTTGGTGTACTCAAGATGAAATTGAGTAGGATCTTGACAGAGGGACCCTTAAAGGTTATGGTTAGTGAATAACCCTAATTAGGCTATAGAAGAGGCCTATTGAAGACCCTAGTGGAGGATAGGATAGGAGAGAAAGGATTGTTGTTACATCACTCTCCAACCCAAGAAAAATTTGGGCTTCAAACATACTTTTTGGAGATGGCCAATCAACAATGGCCTTTACTTTTCCAAATCCATTTTTAGCCCTTCTTCTGAAACTAAAAATTCCAAATAAACTAATTTGTTTTTTTCATGAAAGTACTCTTTTTTAGAGTCATCATTAGTTTTTCTTCTTTTAGTTTTTTCAATACCATCTTAATTTGCACTCTTACTGTTCTTCCTTGGTTTTTCTGGAAATTAAAATATCATTAAGATATATAATAAAAAAATTACTAGGATAAGGCTTCAACATGTGATTCATCAATATCATGAAGGTGTTGGGTGCATTTTTCAACCTAAATGGCTTGACCATCCACTCATACAATCCATATTTTATTTCAAATGGTTTTTTCCATTCATCCCCTTCATGAATTCTAATTTGACAGTATCCAATTTTGTTAAAATACTTTGTCTCACTCAAACAATCCATTAAATTATCCATTATTAGTATTAGAAATTTATATTTAATGGTGATCTTATTAATAGCTCGTGAATCTATGCACATTATCCATTCACCTCCCTTCTTTGGTGCTTACACTACTTGTACAACAAATAGTCTGAGACTTTCTCAAATCAGCCCTTTGTCCAACAACTCTTGGACTTGTCTATACGGTGCTTTATTTGGAAAAATTGACCTATAATTAAGTCTGTATAATGAATGATTTATCTTACTGGTGGAAATCCATGTCCTAATTATTTAATCATAATCTTCACATACTCACGAATAAACTCTTGAATTTCTATAGAAAAATTTTATTTTTTTATTTTTTTGCAGTGGCTGGTAAACAAAAGAAAAACAAACTCCCTCTTTCTTCAATTCTTTCAAGAAATGTTTTCCAAAAACTAAATGAACTTATGAACTTCAACATATTCTTCTTTATACTTCATGGAATTCAAAATAAACTAGTGTTCATCCTTCTTAAAAGTATATGTATAATTTTTTCCATCATGAACAACCTACCTATCATATTGTGAAGGCCCAATCAGCAAGATGTGACATGCATCTATATGCATTCTATCACATAATATTTCATCTATATAATTACCGATCTGAAAATTAACCAAAAAGGAACATTGTTCTCTTACCAGCAATTGATGCACCTTTTTAACCCACAAAAATTTGTATGGGCTAGGATGTTTCAACCATTTTAGCTTCACATCCTTACCATTTCT
The DNA here is from genome assembly GCA_018584345.1 of Thuja plicata. Lineage (NCBI taxonomy): Eukaryota > Viridiplantae > Streptophyta > Pinopsida > Cupressales > Cupressaceae > Thuja > Thuja plicata. The sequence goes on from MU227083.1 coordinate 4,087,592, forward strand.
TGAGACACAATATTGTTTGTGCTACCACTATCTACAATAACTTTACAACATTTTCCACCAGACTTATATCTGGTGCTAAACAAATTTCTCCTTTGAACTACTTCAAATTCTTCCTTCTTTGGATTTAACAATATATGTCTCATCATTAAATATTTTTCATCCTCCAAATTATCTCTTTGTCTTCAAGTTTCTCAAACTTCATCTTATTCTCGGGCCACATGAAGTCTTTCCTCTTTTCCTTTACCTCCACCTTGTTGTATTTGTGGACATTCAAAGGCTTTGTACCCAATTCTCCATATTGGTAGCATGTACCAATGAAGTCTCTTCCTCTTTCTCTTCCAAAAATTTTATGTCCTATGAAGGACTCTCCTCTTCGCCTAAAATTTCTTCCACTTCTCATTTCTTGAGTGTATGGAATTTCTTGAGAGGTACCAACTTCATCTTGTTTGGTATAAATTCCTCTTTCACCACTATTCAGAATTCTACCATGTGTATTTATGCCTTTTCCTCTATTATTCTTTTTTTGTTTTTTATTCAATTTCTCTTCATCCTTTAAAGCATATTGATAGGCATATTCAACAATATGTTGCTTTAATAACCTTATTTCATCTTGTATTAGGATACACAAACCATTAAAATAATTTGAAGCTTTCTCTACATCATCTTCAACATGGCCTTCTCATATGCTAGTTCAATAAAATTCTTCTATGTACTCTTTGACACTTGTTTCTCTTTACTCCACATTTTGCAATTTTTCAAACTAACTAAAATGGTAGTCGACTGGTAGAAATTTTTCCTTCAAATTTTACCATTCTATCTAATGATTTTATTTTATCTTTTCCTATTTGTTTTCTATTAGTTTACAAATGATCCCACCAAATATATTCATGACCCTTCAACTTTGTACATGCATACTTCACCCTTTTATTTTATTTTATACTTTCAAATTCCAAATATTTCTCCATTTCAGAGACCCAGTCTAGTAATTCATTTGGATTTAAATTACCATTATATCTTGGAGGGTTCAAAAGGGGTCTAGTCTTTACTATATTTATGGCTCAAGTAAACCTCTCCTCTCCTTGATCAAGCATTATTTGGGTTTATTCTTCTTCTACCTCAACATGTTCATCTTCCTCATCACTTACATATTCCACACGAATACCTCTATGTTCTGATGTTTCAATGCCTTCCATCCTATTTGTTATTCCTCTCAACATATCCATCATGGTAGGGTTCACACCTCTATGTGCTCCTCGTCCCCTACCATGTCCTCCTTGTGTCATTTCACAAAATTTCTCTACAATTTCAAGTATTTTATTTTTCTCTTCTTACCAAAAACAAAACTTTCTTCAGAACATTATTTTTGACACCTTCAATTCTCCTCAAACCTAATCTCATACCACTTGGAATAGTCATATCTAGAGATATGCCCAAACATGTAGAACGAAATTACCAAAAATAACTCACAAATAAATTGATGCAATTAATTGAATTTCAACAACATAGAGAACATGAATTACAACCTATGAAACATGAATTGATATATATATATATGTGTGTGTGTGTGTGTGTGTGTGTGTGTGTGTGTGTGTATGTGTATGTGTATATATATATATATAT
>MU227083.1:4090064-4109213 GCA_018584345.1 Thuja plicata
TATATATATGTACATATGTATATATTCATAGATATATACATATATATACATGTACATATACATATACATACATATACATATACATATACATATATATACATATATACATATATATATATACATACATATACATATATGTATGTATATATATGTATATACATATATGTATATATTGTAGACCTTATGGAAAGACATGTTGTCAATTAGTGTCAAAACACTTAGTCATTCAGTGTTACCCGAGTATATAGTGTCGCTTGAGTGTTCAGCATCGCCTGAGAGATGGTTTATCGCCCAAGTAGTCTTTTGGACCCGAGTGACAGTTTGAAGCGGACTTTGCATATATTGTTAAACATAATTTTGTTTATTACAAGCTGACTTATAGAGTTATTTGTTGGATAAAGATATATATGTAAGATAGTTTGTTTTATCCAAAATGAGAAGATAAGGAATATGATTAGGTATGCATAAGGAATGCGAATGCCATTTTGATTTAAGGGTATAAGTATTCAAGCTAGTAGAGTCTCATCTATCACATTCAGGTGATCAGTTATATTCAAAGGATCTTATTCAGCAATCACAGTTGCACAGAGAAGATCATCAACTTGTTCATTCTCACAGGTGGATCAAAAAAATCCTTTAAGAAGGTGGAGCTAACAGTCCTTTCTTTAAATCTCTTAATTGATTTTCATTACTTATTATATTGTACAAAATCCTTTAACAAGGTGGACCTAACAATTCTTTCTATGCTCCTAACAGGGAATACCATTAGAAGTGGTCATTGTAAGCTCTAACAGGCTAAATTTATACTACAGTACTAAATCTTGTGGGTATCATCCCCACCCCGGTTTTACTTTCTTTTGGAAGGTGTCTGGGTAACCAAATATTGTGTTATGTGTTCTATATGATTCTTTACTTTCAAGTTACATGCATGCAAACAAATAAGTTAATCTAATTGTGAATTAAAAGGATTAAGTTTTATTGCTTCTTGATTCACCCCTCCCTCTCTGACACTGGGCACATCATATAATTCCAACAATTGGTATCAGAGTGGTGGTTCTCTTATCAAAATTTTAATAGCTTGAGAAAAGATTAGAGGATGTGGAAACATATAGACTGGAGAAAGCCATTGAGAAGGAAAAGATAGATCTTACAATGGCCATGGATCAGATCATAAGACTTAAGGAGGAGCTCTCTCTTTCCCTAAAGAGAAGAAAAGAATTAGCAGTGCATATGAATGACAAGAACTCTATAGAAGAAAGAATTGAAGAATTTTGCAAAGACAGAAGCTCAGAAGAAGCTAATGCAACCATTGAAGACTTGCTTCCAAAGAATTTCACTTTACATGAAGAAGTCAGAAAATTGAAAAGAGAACAGGAAGCTCACTCAATCAGAATGTGTGAAGTCATGGAACTAAAGAACAAAGCAGAAGATGACAGGAATATATAACAAGAAGAAAAAATACTTTTGATTACAAGATTAGGAGAAAAATAAAAATAAATCCAACACTTGTCACTTCAGCAAGTTGATTTGGTAAGTCAACTCAACAATGCAACACAAGAAGTTGTCAATCTAAGGACAAAAAATGAAATACTGCACAATGATCTCAATACTAAAAAGAAAACAAATGAAAGTATGATGAATTCACAAACTAGCATGGATCAGGAAATAGAAATTAGACATCAGTGATAGACTAGATTAGGTTATATTGAACAAGGTAAATCCCCCAGTAAGGAGCTCAAAGGAACAACAAACCTACATGCAATTATTGTGGTAGGTTAGGGCATACACCAAATAAATTTTGGAGCAATGGAAAGTCAAAATATAATGGTAAATGCTACAGTTGAAAAAAACATGGACATAGAGCAAGTGAATGCAAAGAGAAACCTAAGTTTGAAGGGAAATGCTAGAAATTCAACAAACAAGGTCATAAATCTTCCGAGTGCAGAACTAAGAAATGGAATCCTGCTGTACAATTAGCCAAGGAAATTTTTGGTTGGGATTACAACACTTCGTATAGATGGTGTCACTGTGGTGAATATGGATACATTGGTGCAAATTGTATGAAGACTCACTTTAGAAAAAGAGATCCTACTAAGAGATGTTATATGTGTAAGCAACTCGGTAATCTAAGCAAGAACTGTATGAATAGAGAAAAAGTTGATACTGGTAAAACCAAAGTCTCTGAAATTAGAACTCAGATGAGAAAGAAATGGGTAAGGAAATCCTCAAATAACTTAGATCAAAGCATTGAAGGATATAATGACACCCTAAATAGTGAGATGGGTGGATCTATCATTATAGAATAGGAAAGTAAGGAGATGATTGGAACTGTGCAATACAAGCCATTCTACATCAGTTCCAGATAAGAAATATAGTTCATATTCACATATTGATGCATGCGGACATATTTTACTTCAACCCAAGTTAGAATGTTAGTTACACGCGAGTCACTCTAGCTCACCCGAGCTGATTCGGGCAGTATTGATAATTGGAAAGTTAGTTTCACCCGAGCTTCCAAGTGAATCTTGGAGAAACACCTGAGTCACACCAGCTGCTATGTACAAAGCATTTAATGAAATACTCTAATGGTTGAAAATCTCTTATAAATGAAGGATTGTAAGAGTATTTCTTACAAATATTTTAGTTTACAAGTCAATTTAGAGCCCTTAGAAATTCAGTGTGAATTTATGATTGAAAGTGGAGTTTGATCATTTCATCCGAGAAATATGGCATCCACTTCCAGCAGCAAGGTCAAGAAAGGTTTGGAGATGCTAGTAAGAAATGTGATTTGTGATCCTCTGATGTTCAAGCTTCATCTGGCAATTGCAGAGGAGATAGACCCTAATTCCTATGGGAGCTCATTCCGTAATTCCTCCAAGAGTGTTTCTAGTTAATGACATTCACATCTTCTATCAGTGCAACATATAGGAGCTTGTAACTAGTGAGATGAATCAAGGATATGATAAATTATGTACCAATCAGAATCTGATGCCTGAGCATAAGCACCTCAAAACCAAGGGTTTGACACACATCATGCATATGTCAAGGGACTTCTAGATAAAATGGATGAGATATGTTCTTAGTTGTTTCCACAACATGCAACTAATGTTGGATCATCCTATGAAGATCACTAAGCAGATAATTCACCATGTCACTAGGTTCCCTATGCTCGACAAGCCAAAAGCTACCAAAACCCTAACTAGGGATGAACTAGCTGAGTTAACTCTTGCCGAGTGGGATGAAAGAGGCATAAGACTTAATGGAGTAACTGATATGGAGATGAAATTTGGCATTAATGTGATAGCCCACAAGATATAAGGCTTGAGAAGACCCAACAGTGTTGCATGCGAAGCTATTGACCTAGCATACAAAGTAGTAAATAAGAATCTAGTATTCAACCTAGCAGAATTGAAAATCATTCAGTTAAGAAATAATATGGAGAGAATCTGAGTATCCAAAACCAATTCATGTAAGTTTTGTTCTCTTCCAATCTGCATACTCTTTTATGTTGAGAAGTTCTTTCCCTCCAAAGTAAAAGTAGCATGGAAGAAGGATAGACCAATAATCCATCAAATTAATGAATTCGTAGTTGATTTAGGAGATAACTTTGATAGCATTATGGATGGATACTTTGAGAGTTTCAAAAAGAAGATGGAGAGTAGATATGGAATTCCCAAAAAACTAGTTGAGAAGTACAAAGATGAAATTTTTTTTCTATTTGATTGTGATAAGGTTTATATTCAAGCATTAAAGCCTAGGGTTGCATGGGTACAACCCCTACCATACGAAGTTAACAATGATGACACAAAAGATATCATAGAGGCTCTAGTGAATGAACCTATCAATCCAACAACACCTTACTTTGGAACATATGAGGAAGCAAAGAGCAGGATATCTTTGGAGATTGAGATTCCTAAGATATTGAAGAGAGGAAGGAAGAGACATGATACATTCAAGAAGAAGTATGGCAAGACCTCCGACTCTCCTATCATCTCTGAGAGTAAAGAGGATGAGAGTAAAGAGGACACAGTTAAAATAGAGGATACTATTAAGATAGAGGAAGTTGAATCTGAAAAGGAAGAAATTTATGTTAAACCTCCACAGAAGAAGAGGAAGACAACACCTAGACAAAAAAAGGAAAAAGTCACTACTCCTGTTGTCACCTTGAGGAGATCAAGGAGAAAACTTATACTAAGTGATGAAGAAGATAATGTGGTCTTCACTAAGCCAACACCCACACTTGATTAGAAGATTAAAGACCTTAAAGAAGAAAGAGCCATGAGTTCTTTGAATTCATTGAATTATGCTTCTAGGTTAGAAGAAAAGAAGAAGATTGAGCAAGGAGGGATGGAGAAGATGGAAAAGTGGAAATATGATCCTTCCGAGTTGAAGAGTTATATGACTGAAGACTTATTTAAGGAAGTATCTATTCCCTAAAAGAATGCAGTACAAATTGAAAGAGATATAAGGGAAGAGATGTTGAAGCAAGTCATGCCTGCAATGAAAGGAAAATAAATAAAAGAGGCCTTGAGAAAATATGAGAAAAATCACATCCCCAGATTCAGGTCATTCCTAATATTGAACAAGAATAGAAGATGTAGCTCAGTGTGCCACATTAGTGTGGAAATCAATATTTGAGATAGAAAAAGGGAATGTAAAGGAAGAAGTACCAAGTACAAACCCTCCAACACAAGGAAATGATGATACTTTACCCGAGGTATAGACTATTGAAGAGTCCAACTCAGAGCAGATTGCAGTTGAGGTAATGACATCATTACCCCAATCTCCTTTACACAATATAGTACCTTCAAGAAAATATAAGGTTGTAGAATCTACATCTAAACATACAAAGACCAAGAAATAGGCTCCTCTTACTACCGAGACATGCACACCCAAGTCATAGAAAGGAAAGGTAGGTATTTCTACTATTAATATTGTTTCATCTGTAAATATTGATCCAACAATTAGTACTGTAAAGGTCAATGACCTAATTGGATTGAATACTGAAGCAAAGGATGAGCTAGGTAAAGGTAAGGAAATTGTTCCTTCACCGATTCCTAATTCAAAGACAGTAATTACTGATGAGATAGATCTAGATAAAGAAATTGTGATTCCTAATTGGGATCTACCCAACCTATCTGTAGAGAAAATGGATATTTTGGTAGAACTGTGGAAGAAAAGAGCCACACAGAAAAAATCTGAAAGGAAAGACAAAGGAATAAAGTACTTGAAGATGTCAAAGGCATATTTGTAGATGCATTACGGATTAAAGTCAATGAGAGTGACTGAATAATGGACCAAATTGTTGACATTGTCCACAAATTCACCACAGATATGATTGATCAGGAGAAGTTATTTGAGAAGGTAGAGAAGAAATTTGAGAACAAGGTTCTAGAGAACATTGCAAAGAAGATTGCAATTGACCACATGCAACTTACAAAGATCATTAGTACTCTAGAAACCACTATTGAAAATGTGATGGAACTTTTTGTAAAGTTGAGTGAATCCTCTAAATTTACTATGGAAATCAAGAACAAGTTAGTAAAGATCGATGCCGACATGAAGGAAAGTGCAAGGCAGTTAGCACTTGACCCGAGCACCAATTCTGCTCACTTCATGAAAATAAATTATCTTACTGATTTACAGGTTGAAGTGTTGAGAGAAGAAGCAAGGACCAGAGAATCCCTTACAACAATCCAGAGCCAAATTCTATCACACATGCATGGAATGTAGAAACGCATAACACATGCAAAGACACTCATTCATGAAAACAACTTCTCAGTTGCCTAGCTAATGATAGAGTTGTTTGCAGAGATACAAGTTGAATTACATATCTTGAAGGTGCTACAAGACAATTGGGACAACACTCTATCTCAAATTTTGAAGGTACATAGTGATTTTCTATCCTACTTGGGGATAACCCTGTAGATGTCACTTTTGGCATTCTTGTCAAAAATAAGGGGGGAAATATCATTGTAAAAGGTGGAAATGTCATTGTAAATATCATCGAGGAAACACATGTAAATATCATCAAGAAAACACATATATATAATTTTCTAATTCCAATGCATTAATTATGATGGACAACACCTCCTGATTGGTGTGGATCACTCCTGATGTCTCTAATGGCTCATGATTTCTCCTTACAACTAAACCCAAACCAAGCCAAAGCTAAAAATCAAAACTCTAACTATCATGGAAACTCGTGGCATCTCCTGATTACTCTTGATGGATCCTAATGACTTATTTGAAACAAAACCAAAATTGAGACTAAAAACAATTTTTTTGGGGGGGGGGATTATGAGGATTACACATACACCAAAATGCTCCTACATCAGATCTAGATAATTCATACAACTTGTCCTTACTTTCCTTCATTATCTTTTATATGTCTGTAATACACTTTGGGTATGTGATACATGCTCTATAGATATTACTGTCAAGGCCTTGAAATATCACCCTAACTCAGGCATTAGGGCATACTAATATCTCATGGTAAAAATGGAAACATTCCTGAGTTGTGGGTGGACTCTGATTAAGAAGGAATCTCCAAATTCTAGGTCGGTTCCTATTTGATTTGGGATATTACCTATGATGATTTTTGATTGGGGAAAAGGGAAAAAGGATGACTAAAATTGAATAAATAAACTAAAAAGGTGATACACCAAATTTGATTCAGACTTATCAAAATTTTAGGCTAGCATCCATAGGACACACACTACTGAGATCTATAGTAACATTCACTACTCAATGCATAGGCTGACCTAAAACTCACTATTAGGGTTTATACCATAAGTAGTGACAATTCTGCCAACAAACATGCAGTTTCTGCAAAAGGTTATTCTTAACAACCTTGAATAGGAATTAAATTAATTCTTTAATCTATGTTGTAAAGCACTTTAAACTTAAATGCAAAAAAGTTGAAAGGAGTGATAACAGAAACTCAGAAAAATGTATGAATAATGGGGACAAGCTTTAATATCTTCAAAATCTGCAAAGTGGTTACATGAGAAAGTACAAAAATATGCCAAGGAATATGTGCATTCACTTGAACATAATCTACATAAAACATGAACCGATGGCTACAAAATGCATTAAAAAGGTGCAAAGGAACAAAAATCTCACTAAGCCACCTTTCTCTACAATTATGAACTCCTAAAATTGATAAACAAGCTCAACTATATACTCTCTCATGGATAAATTTGAAAATCTAACACCCTCCAAAAGTCCTCCAAATCAGCAAAACCCTAAATCTAGCCCCTAATGTTGGCATTTGAAAAATATACATCTCCTTTCAAAACATTACCAACATATACAAAAAATTACATCAAAACCCAACAACCCATATAACCTAACCTCCACAAAATATGAAAACCCTAACCCATGTCATATACCATAACCATGTCTAAAGTCGACACCTTCACTAAGGTCAACATGACCAATATCAATGCAAAAGATATCCATCCTTCGTGGCATATGGTGTAAAGTCATGGCATTAGGAAAGGTTTGTTGTGCACTGTAGTTGTCTTGAAGAATTTACTCCTCTCTAACAACAAACTTCAAATCTACCAAAACTTGGGTGTATGCATTATTTTCGCATCTCATTTGGCTTTTTCATTTTGGGAAGATGTTAGGTTTTTCTGAAATTCTAACCTTATGGCGCCGCCATGCTATGATTATGGAGCTATTTTTGGCTTCTCTGTTGTTTCTCTATGTTTGGATTGTTTATCTGGAAGTCAACACTATGATGTGGCAATTGTGTTCTTGCTTCTCTGGGCTTTTCTCTGTTCTTTAGGATGAAAAATAGCTTCATCTCTTTGATTTTTGCTCCATCTCTGTCTGCAACTAGTAATAAGAATTCATGGAGCTCAGGATCCAACTGATAGTGGGTAATATCATAAAGTTAAAAGAGCTCAGACTCTTTATGTTTATGACACTTGAGTTTGATAGAGCTTGGGCTCATTGCATTCTTTGACACTTGAGTTCACTATGAAGAACAGAGAACTTGTGCTCTCTTCACCGTAGGCTCTACAAACTGGACCTTTGCCTGCCATAAAGTATGGCGCTCTTTGTGCATGAAATCCATTGAACTCAGGCTCTAACTACCACTTCTCTGCATGTAACTTACAGATAAGTTACTCTCTTTACATTCTATCACGACTTGAACATGATTTTGTATACATCACTACATTACATAGTTTTTGAACACTTGAGTTAACTTTTATCACTACTTTCATTAATATGTTCCTTTTACCATGTTCGTTGCAAATGATTTTGGAGTTTTTTCGATCTGGGTATCCATCTTTTGTGGCAAATGATTTTTGGTTTTTCTATTACTTTTCTCTTCTATTATAGTTTCCTATCATTTCTCTCCATGTTCTCTAATAGATAGACTTCTATTGTGGTTGGGAGGTGTGAGCCTATGAATGTTGATAAATCTACTTTTTTATGTCTTTATTTGGTAATAAACATGTCCACCACAGCCCGTGTTGTGAAGAGCTTGTCGACTCCACTATGTCATTTTCATTATATTTTAATGTTGTCACACTCTCTTGAAACTATGTCCCTCTTTATGCATATTGTCACCACTAGAAGTCTCCATTTTTGTTTTGTGTTATCTTCTTTGTCGAATTTGACAGTGATTAATATGTCAAAATCAATACCACAAGATGTCTGCATTTTTTTTGGGGTCGCAATTATGTTGTCTTTCTCTGCAAAAAATGACAAGCATTACATTTATACATAGTTACTACCTATAGTGAAAAAGTTACCCATGGGGTTCGAGCACGGGCTCTTAACTCCCATGAGCAACACCATGAAATAGAGGGCTTGGCCATTAAACATGCATATTTTCTTTTCATTTGCACAGTTTTGTTATATATATGCATATTCTTTTTGGATTACATATTGTTATTCAAACATAAATAACAAAATCGAAAAATAACATCTTCATATATGCATATGCACTGTTTATTTGCACATTCACAATAATAGCATCCAACCATTGGTTCACCACATATGCATAATCCTTTGATGACAGAACACTATTATTTGACTTATCATATATGCATAAGCTCTATTTCTGTCATTTTAACATACATGACAACATTAAATAATACCATTGTTCACTTGAATATGCACATTGCTTGTCATTTGATTTTTATTCCTATTTAGACATTTTGATAAAAACTAAATGACACTGTCATTTACACTTCACTTTTGCATATGGCACTGTCACTTAACATGAATAACAACATTGTTACTCACCTTTCATTCTTGAACAAACACTACATTGAACATACATGATAGCATTATTGTTACCTTTCATTCTGGCACATGCATGATAACATAAACATTCATCCCACAACATTATACCATAACATTGTTTACTTTTTCATCTTTGCACATGTACGATAACAAAAAATTTTGATTTTTATTCTTGATCCATAATAGTATCACTTATTTTTTCCTTTAAGAACACATTGTTTTCTTCAACTCTTGTGTAGGCATGCATATTTTGACAAAAGATAGCACTGTTGAATATGCATACTTTCTTCCATTTGATTGCAAAAATGGATGTCATAGTTTTGTTGTCTTTTTCCTCGCATCCAAAGATAGTAGTGTTAAAAATAGCATGAAGATGAATTCTTTATTGCAATGTCAACAGTGTATGAACTATGTACATGCATTTTTCTCAATTTGATACAATGCAATTGGCTCTTCTGTATATGCATGCTACTTCATAACAACATTACTTTTCTTCTCTTCTTTTCAATATGCACTATCATTTATTTTGATTTATATATGCATACCCATTTGATAATGTTGATGCACTCATTGAATATGCATAACTGAAACCTTGATACACATTAGCATAATCTTATATGTGCATGATCTATTTGATAATAGAAAATGACATCTCACTTTTGTTGATGCATAACAAAAATCATATTTTCCACAGCATTATATTAAACCTTAACTTGTGTAGTAATGAAATATAGTGTTACCTGATTGTTTGATTGCAAGTAGCAATTCATCTCCTTCTTTACAACACTCTATTCTTTGAACATACATAGATTCCATCTTTCATGGTATATGCATCTTCCAGTAGCTTTACTTTCCTCTGCATTTTGTATCAATAGAATTTAAACTTGTAACATCATGCTTGCATCTTGGACCAACCTTTATGACCCGCATCTCCGTCTTCTCCATCTTCTCATTTTTGAACATATGAACTCCTAGCATTCTTTCATAATGCAACTTGTGAGGTTCGATCACGGGCTCATGACACTCACTATATTTTCATCTTTGTCATATGAAACTAGTGAATTCATAGATCATACTTCCTTCTATATTTGAATACACTTCTATTCATTTTGCTTGCACACACCATAAAATCAACATGTTAGGTTAGTGGACATAATTAACCAATCAATGTTTGTGTGTGAGTGCCATGTGTAATGACATTCATGCATGAATCTTGGTTGATTGGTTGTGTTTACCATATTAACATGTTGATGTTTTGAAAAAGGTTTCTTAGCTATAGGAACTAAGTCCCTTTAATTCATATTTCTAGTTTTACAAACAACAAACCTTGAACAATGTAGAATGATGACCATATACAGTAAAAGGTTTCATGGATTTACATCCCTTTGATACTTTTATTCAGTTGATGTAGATGTATAATTTTCCATTGTATTGATGTTATTAGTAGATTTACAGTTCTGAAAGTTTGATTGTTGTATGTCATTTTGGTTTCCATGCATTGCTTAGATCTAATTTGGATCTAACACTTTTTTGTTTTCATGATGCAGGATAGGACCCTAAACCTAGAATGCAGAACTGACATGAAGATTGGACTGAGGACAAACATGAAAATTGGACAGAGGTTAGACAACCAACTACCATATCATAGAGTCAACTTTTACAAGGCAATGCAAGGACCCCTACTCATACTTCTATTATTCTTTATTTTCTGTAATTACCTCTAAGTTTCAATATGAAAGATGTAATATGGAGGAAACAAATTCTTATTACATTTAGTTTGAATGCACAATGTAATGATCAATTATAAATTTGAAAATCTAAATGTGATCAATCCTTAGAGTACAATTTAGTATGATAATATTAATGCAATGGCAAATGTATTTCATCTTCATTACTGAATAGAAATGTTAAAGAGGTGTACCTTCATGCAATCTTATGTTTTTTATTATTGTCATATTGCAATGTGTAAAATTATGGTAAAAATTACCTCCTTCAATTACAACATCCTTTAATCTATGAATGTCAACTCCCAAGGGTATTCTATCCTTTTGAATCATAGTGTTCAATTGATTGAACCTCTTCTCATCAAAATTACTCTGCATTTTTATTAGAGTTGCGTTTTCTAATTTATCAAAGTGAGTATTCACAACACTTAATAAACCCTCAAGCTAGTCAGAAGGAGAATCATTTTGATCTTTAATATAGGTCAGCATGATCTTTCTCAACACATGTGATGCAAGTGCTAAGAATTCATTTTCCTTCATATTTTTCTTCAAAATTAGTTTTCTTTCTTTTTCCTGAGACACCAAAGAAAACCTCATGATTTGGATAGGACTATGTGTATCCAATTGAATTGGTCCTGGAAAATTTACAATATCATCTAAACCAATAGTGACTTCATCAAGGAAATCTTTCACTGCCGAGCTACAATGTGGCTTTCCTCTACTTTCTTAACCTTCTCATCATGAATGTTTTCTCAAACTACCTTATTAGTTTTATTTGCATGTGTTTCTTCTTCTTCTCCCTTATCCTCTTCGTCACCCTTTTTGTTCTCAACATCTACCTATTTTTCTTAAATATTCACATTCTTTGTTTGGTCACCAATTAGAACATTATCTACAACATTTTCAATATCTCTCCTCACCTCATCACAACTACATAGTCATCACTTGATAAATTCATGTGAATACTAGGGATATCATTAGCCTTTCCTTCGTTAACCATGTTATGAATTGTAAAAGTGATGGAAAATCTTGAAATAAATACATCAAGCTCCTCATTTATCACTTTAAGTCCATAGTGTCTAAGGGTTTACTATTATAGATAGTGGTATCATGAGTAGTCTCAACACCATCCTTCACAACATCAAATATTTTAGCTATTAGAATGTTTCTAAGAAACTTTTCAATATCCTCCATTACTTCATCAATTTTTCCTATCAAGAATTTGTTAACCCTTGTCTTTCTCCTAAACTCCTTCTTTCCTAACTCAAGTATTATATAAATTTCATCAATAGAAATTATTGGTCAAAGTTTCACAAAGATTATTTTCCTCATCCCCCTTGTCTTTATCTTGTGCAATAAGTCTTCTAGGTTCTAAAATGTTAAATAATTCATCTGGGATCTCTGATTTAAGTTCTATCAATTCTCTCTTGTATTTGTTCAAGTACACAATAACTACATCCTCAAAAATTCAATTCTCTTTCTTATCGTATCTATTATAATACCTCTTCAACTGAACCAAAATCCAATGAATTTTCATATTTTTGATTATATCATTAATAGTAAAGTGTGTCTTGTCTATGTTAGTTTTAGGCTTCTTACTTTTTGGTTCTCCTTTAGTCACCCTAGCTTCCATAACTCCTTTAGTTCTCAAATGCTTAATAGCATCATCTGAATCTGTTTCCTGATCCTTTTCATAATCATCAACTACAGGCTTATATTCCTTGTTCTTTTTGCATTAATTCTTTTATCAATAGATTTGGGGTCGGATTTATCCTTTGGTTTAGCTGATCTAGACTGAGTTGTCTTCAGTTTAGGTTTCCTTGATGTGGCTACCTTCTTCTCTATGGGACTGACTAGAGTTTGAGCTGAACTCCTTATATGCCTAACCTTTGATGAAGAGGAAATAGGTGCATAAGTAGAAGGTGCATCAACATCAACATCGATATCAATAGGTTATTCTTCTGCAACCTTCTTCCTTTCTTCCTCTTTAAATTTTTGTCTAGCTTCTTCCATCTTCTCCTTAGTGAATCCCATTCTCTCTCCCATCAATTCAATCTCTCTTCTAATTTTCCTATCCCTTGTAAGTTGTAGATGTCCAAAAATATTAATATTAATATTAATGTTAAATTCCATTTTATTCATCTAACTATTTCATTAAATTAATTAAACAGTTTCATTTGTGGTATTTATATACAAAATAAATACTATCCTAATGTATTTAATTTAAATACATTTCCCCTCACAAATCCCCTTTTAATAAATCTATATTTAATAAAAACCCTCCACCAAACTAAAAATTCTCTAAACTTGGATTCAATTCATATAATCCTTTCCTCACCTTTTGCTAAAAATACACCTATTGCTAATATTCCTCTAATCCTGATTAAAATGTAATTTACCTCTAATCATTTGCACAATCCCATTTGACTTTTCCAACTGTATAGTAAGAAAATGGAAGCACTTCCATTTTCAACTGGTTTACCCCTCTGAGTAAGTGGTTTGGGGTCATGTCAAGCACCTTGAATGGGTCTCTGACTTGGATCTGGCTTTTACCCCTGTTCTGCCCCCTTTTCCACTTCTCTCCAGCCTATTTTTGGCATCCTAAACTGCAGACTTGAGATTCTTGACCTCAGGGTCCATGTTGACCTACTAGGTAAAGGTTGACCTCGACCCTGACCTAGGTCAGAGTCAACCTCAACCCTAAACTAGGGCCCATATTTCATGTTTCTAGGGTTTCTGGATGTCGGGCTTTGGAAAGATTTAATTCCCGCTTTTGGGTTGGTTGTTTCGGTCTTCAAGATCCTTGAAATTATATTTAATATAGGTCCACGTCTAGGGATATAGGTCTAATTGGAATCTAATTATCTTATGTAGGCCTCTCTAGAAGATTGTGCCCTAGCTTCATATATAATGAAGCCTTCTCTCACTTTATCTAACCATAAGACTTGAAGAATAATCATGAACCATCTCAGACAACTCTATGCATGATCTATTGAAGCAAGCATCTACTCTCAAGCATTCAATCATTCAAAGAAATTCAAGAATTCAATTCATCAAGGAGATCCATTGGTAGCCATTGAAGGATTCAAGCTCTATGGAGGCTTCTTGTTGTAGATTTCTCCATCCACATCCATGCAAGTCTCTTCCTATTCCAAGATCCATTCAAGATTGGTGTTGAAGATCTACAAGAAATTGATTTGAGACATCCTACATCCTAAATTCTACATTCTACATTCATTTTGTGCATACATACTTGTGGATCCAAGGACTTGAATCCTCCACAAGGGTTTCTATACAAGCAAGGTGAATTTGTTTATTTTCTTTGTTTATTATGATATTTCAATTATAATTTAAGGTTAATTCCAAAACCAGGGTTTGACCAAGGAAAAACCCTCCCTGACAAACAAAACCAATTTTCTTGCATGTACAGGTACATGATAGTGAATTTCAGATCAGATTCGGATACCCTTTTCAGCCAACTTTTGGGATCCGCAAAAAAAATTTCCATTGGAGAAACGTAGGTCAAGGTCAAACATTTTGGGGTACAATTGTGTCCCACCAAGGAGGTCAAGGTTGACCTAACTTAGAAAAGGAAAATATTTCTAGGTTTTGTCCGTCTCTACATTTTTGTTACAGATCCAGTTCCAGAATTTCCCAAAACTCAAACACAGACATTAGAAAATAGGCTTTTCTAGTTCTGTTATATTTTGACGTTATTACTTGCCTTCAATTCATTTCAATTAAGGTTTCAATCAATTCTATTATGTATTCTTCATCCATTATTTGGGATTGCAAGGCTTTCTTCTTCCTTCTTATTTCTGATCGATTGATACATTTGTGCATTAACCATTTTCTTATCGTTGATCAAAGTAGATCCTTCCTTTGTAAAATTTGGGGCTAAGAGGACAATCTTACCTTCTCCACTATCTCAACAATAAAATTTATCCAATAATAATAACAATACATTCAATTTCTACCCCTCACCATTTCACATATTACACTCTAATAAACATCACATTTTTCTTATATTACATTTTGGCATCATCTATATTTTTAAATATTACATTTTTGGTGACTTCCATTTTTGATGTTATAGTTTGGTGAACCCACGATAGACAAATATTTATTTTTTGTGTTAGATTTACATTTCATGTTACATCTTGCATTCATATTAGATTATCCTTCTTGTATTTTTTTGCATTTATATTTTCTTAGTTTAGTTCATTTACAATGCATTGGTGTATGAGCTTTACTACCTCTAGTCCTACCTAAAATATTATGGTTAGAATAAGTCGTAGACTTATGGGTTCCTTTGATCCTGAGTCTTCCTCTCCTTTCCTTAGGATCCCGAATGACAATTTTATCACTCATGATTCCAATCCTTCTAAAAAGCATAACTCTTCCACTCATCTCATGATGAGGATGATGATTTAAGAGTTCCTCCTGAACAAGTCCAGAAATTATTAACTCAACTTGATTAAATGGGAAATTGGCTTATTCAAGAAAACCATAATCAATATTCCATTCAAGTTATAGAGGCTCTTAAGAAATTCCTTTGTGATAGTGATCAAGGTGTTAATCTCTTGGGTGGTATTACTCATCTTGTGCATTTAAATGTTAAACCTTCAGCTCAAGAGGCTCAAGATTTAGGATTTACTCCTCATTTCACTAGTGTGGAACCTTCTTCAATTCCTTTACCTAATAATCTTACTTATACTCCTCCTTTAGTGAATTCATCTCTTACATTTTCCAATCCTCTAACTTCTAATATTACGCTTCCATCTCTTCCTGTGAGTGTTCCACCCATATGTTTACCTACCTCACTACCTTCATACCATAGTGTTCCTTTTACTTATTCCACTTCTATTCCAACTATGGTTCCAAGTGTTCCACTGGTTGTCTCTTCCATTCCTACTACTTCCTACACTTTTCCTAGTGTTCCTAATATTTCTATGCATCCTATTTCTTCTAATGATTCGACAAATATTAGTTTGGCTCAAACTGTGTCTTCTTTACAACAACAACTTGCATCCTTAACTCAGTCCAAGTTTAGTATTCCTATGTGTGACATGGGTAGTACTTTATCCCTAGACATTATTCATGCTCCTTTCCCTTAGCAAGCTGATATGCCTCGCCTTGAGAATTACACTAGTAAGGGAGATCCTGTCACTCATGTTAAAACATTTCAAATCCTTTGTAGTGATTATGCTCATGACCATAGGATTTTATCCAAGTTGTTTGCTAGAACCTTTCATGATAAGGCTTTGCAATGGTATTGTTCCTTGCCTCCTTATTCTATTGATTCTTTTCCAAAACTTTCTAATACCTTTACCAACAGTTCCAAAATAACATTGGTCTACAAGTTTCCTTAACTGATTTGATGTATTATAAATAGAATACTAACGAAAAGATGACTGAATTTATTGGTAGATTTAAGCTTTTGTATGCTCATATTTCTTATCCTATTCCTGATATTGATATTAAATATATGTTAAATTCAAATTAGAAAAAGGATATTAGAGATAAGATTCTGATTACTAAATTTACCTCTTTTCAACAACTTTGTGCAGAGCTTCATCATTATCAATTACAAGTTAGTCAATTTGAGAGAAACACTCCAATGGCTCCTGATCCACTTGATAAGAGTGATTCTTCTCCTAATCCCAACAAGTTTTAGAAGCCTAACAACTATGTCAAAATCAATAAACAAACCAATGCAGTTGTTGATCAAGTTGTTGCATCTCACAATGCCACTTCGACATCCACTGCTTTTTGTTTAAATTGTACGTTTAATCCTCTTTCTAAATCTTTACATTCTATTTCTAGTAAATTTTTAACTGCTAATATGATTACTTTGCCTCCTATTTGACCTCTTCTCCCTACTATGATGACATCCAAATCCTTTGATCCCAAAGCCTTTTGTCAATACCATAGTCAGAATGGCCATGACACTGAGAAGTGTTATTCCTTAAACATAAGGTTCAAGATTTAATTGATTCTAATGATTTATCTATTGATCATTTTGAAGGTAGTGGGAACAAATTTTTCTCTCCTCCTAATCAAAACCTTCAAACCTACCTGAACCCTTTGCCTTCACATGATACTAATACCATTGCTCAACCGTCTTCTATGGATATTTTTTATGATTCAAAGATGGATGATCTCAACCATATTGTTAACCATGTGGAATGCATTGTTTCATCTCAACCTACTATTCAAGATCCTTCGCCTCCACCTCAACTTCAAATTCCACCTCAACCTAAACTGAAACTCTAATCTAAACCTTCAAAACAACCTAAGGATAAAATACCTAGGGAACTCTCGATATCCTTTGATGATTTTGAGACCATTAAAGATCTTGATGGTCCCCTTTACATTTATGCTAGGATTGCTAATATAGCTATGTGCACTTGTCTTGTTGATCGTACTTCCTCAGTCAATGTCAGCACTAAAGAAAACATTTTTATGAAGAAATTACAATGGGATTATTATGATACATCTGATGTGTGGATTCAAACTTGTAATGGTTTTCTCTATCCATCATTTGGTTCTATTACCTTACCTATTGAACTTTGTGGTAAATTTGTGGACACTACCTTAATTGTTGTCCCTACTTTTGATCAATTTCAAGTTAAGCTTTGTTTTCCTTGGTTGACTACCATGCATGCCATTTCTTCTCCTATCCACAACTGTATTAAGTTCATTCATGATGAAGAGGTGAAGATGATTAATCATAGCTTATATCAAACTTCTATGCCTAGGGATTGTGCTACCCTTAAAATATTTTGGCCTTCATTACCTAATTCATGTTCTTCTCAACCGGATAACCTTTTTTCTCATATCAAGCCTATAAACATCACAAGATTCTTGAGTTAAGCATGCCTCAGATGGATATTGACTGTGGTCTTTTGCCTACAGCTTCCATACCTCCTTTATCCATTGCTTCTAGTTCTATTAATCAAACTCCTAGTATCACTTTTAAGCCTACTGAGAATCCTACTAATCCTCCTATAGAACCTGTGAAGGAACCACCTATTATTCCTCCTAGTTCTCAACATATTTCAAACAAGACAAAATGTAACAAATATTCCAATGAACTTCGTAAGAAGTGTCAAGCTCATGCTAGGTCCCGTGCTTCTATTCTTCAGAATTCTTTATCTTCTTTTGACTAGCCTGTGCCTATTGTGTTGGAGGAAGTTAATGTTAATAATGATGTTAAGATGAATAATTATGATGATTCCATTCGCATCTTAGATTCTATTTTGATTAATCATGATGAAGAAGATACTTTAGATGATCCTACTGATGCTAATGATGAATACGAGACTATTGATCTTGATATAGATTTACCTTATATGCTTTCCACACAATTGATAATTACACCTATTATCAAACATCATGATTCTCAAGAGAATCCTTGTTTGGAACTGGCTATTATTCCTACTGTGTTGGATATAGTCCCTCTTGCGAGTTTCCCACCTTCCCTAAATGATATAAACTGAAATGGGGAGATTAGGCGATGTGCTTGATTGGATTTTCCTTCATGGTAGCCTTTTATGTGTTTGCATGTTGTACTGTGCTTCTCCTATATTGTATTTTCTAGATGTTTGTTAGATTCTTTTATACAACCCTTGTTACTTTGTTGGTACAAGGTGATAAAGGAATCAAACCTATTGTGAAATTCTTCTATATGTATCTCTATTCTTCTACATGTTCTTTCATGTTATCTTTTACTTTGAGAGGACCCTCCTTACAGCAATATGGTGAGAATGCACGAAATCACAGAATATAGAGCAATAGCAGAATGCAAAATGAATCTATTGATCACGGGCCACTTTGAGGGGGTAACCTCCTTTGAGCAAGCTTAGTATAATAAATTCATCAGTATCCAGCAAAGGCCTCAACCTACTCTTATATACTAAGTACGATCTAGAAAAGTAATACTACCTATGCATGTGGGATAATTAAATATACTCACGGGATGACTTACAAAGCATATGCGTCCAACAACACTACACTAACAAAATAAAAAGAAGGAACACACAGGTTCCTAACATCCCCTCTCCCTTAGAAAAAAGCTTTGTCCTCAAAGCTTAAGGTGTGGAAATTGTTGCTGAATCTGAAGAAGGGGTTCCCAGGTAGCATCCTCTGGTTGCAT
>MU227083.1:4114214-4132419 GCA_018584345.1 Thuja plicata
GAAAAGTAATACTACCTATGCATGTGGGATAATAAAATATACTCACGGGATGACTTACAAAGCATATGCGTCCAACAACACTACACTAACAAAATAAACAGAAGGAACACACAGGTTCCTAACATACTTGTGCTATTTTTTGTAAATGTTTTCCTTGTGTATTCTGCTTGGATAGGCGACATGGTAGCACTAATTTTTTTTGGTCTCCATGTTGTGGCCTGAAAAGACTCTTCTTCATAACTCTTGTGTTTTCTTTCCTCCATTTTTATTATAGTTCTAGTTTCATTGGGGAATTATGTTAATTCATTTGCAATAATATCATATCTATATATACATATTATCTTATGATCATACTGACCCCAGGGTAGGTAGATCCCTTATGTGTTCTCTATATGTTTATGTGGTATTTCCCTTGATTTGTCTTCTCTTGGGGGCATCTCATAGTGGAAATGTAATTAGTAGAGTTGTTTATGTTTCCGTTAAATCCATTTCTCCTATTAAAGTGTTAGCAATGACTTTAACGTGGGGGCATACGCTCTACTCACTTTTTGCACACACACACACTTTCAAAATATTTTCAAAAATTATATGACTTTTTCACTTTATGGATTAGAGACTAATCCTTAAAGTATGGATTTTTACCTTATAGGATATCTTGATCCCTTTAGTTTCAATTTACAAGGATCTCTTGATCCCTCTAGTTTCAATTTACAAGGATCTCTTGATCCCACCAGTTTCAATATACAAATATTTTTTTGATCCCTTAAGGCCGGAAGGTGTCCTTAAGAATGGATATCTCTGTAATTTGGATTTTCTCTTTTGGAGTAGAATATTCCTAAGAGTAAAACCTTGATGGGTTGACTAGTGAGTAGCCACATTCACTAGGTGGTTCAACTCCATCTTTCCAGTTGCACTTTTTCCTTGTGTGGTTCACAATGGCACATAGGTTCTCATTGGGCAAGGTAATCACACCCTCTCTCTTTCTCTCTTTTACTGGTGATTTCTCTCTTATCATGATCTTAGGGTTGATAAAGACTTAAGTCCCTAGGAATTCCTTTGTCTCTTTTGATTTCAAAAATATTATCTTTTCTTTATGATCTCCTTTACCAAGAGTTTGCATTGAGTCCATACTCTTGCTAAAGTGGGGGCTAAATGTATAGTCAAAAAATGGAAGAAATTTCATTTTAGACTGGTTTAGCCCTTCGAGTAAGTGGTTTGGGGTCATTTCAAGCACCTTGAATGGGTCTCTAACTTGAATCTGGCTTTTACCCCTATTCTGCCCCCTTTTCTACTTCTCTCCATCATATTTTTGGCATCATGAACTGCAGACTTGAGATTCTTGACCTCAAGCTCAAGGTTGACCTTCTGGGTCAAGGTCAACCTCAACCTTGACCTAGGTCAAGGTCATCCTTGACCCTGACCTAGGTCATAGTCAACCTCAACCCTGACCCAGGGTCTAGTTTTCATTTTTCTGGGGTTTTCGGATGTCAGGCTTTGGAAAGATTTAATTCCCACTTCCGAGTCGGCTATTTTGGTCTTCAAGGCAACGATCATTGAAATTATATTTAATATAGGTGCAATTATAGGGATATAGGTCTTATATATATTTAATTCTCCTATGTAAGCCTCTCTAGAATATTATGCCCTAGATTCATATATAAGGAAGCCTTCTCCTATCATTTTGTCTAACCATAAGACTTGAAGCATAACCACAAACCATCAAAGACAACTCTATGCATGAGCTATTGAATAAATAATATACACTCAAGAATTAAATCATTTAAAGACATTCAAGCATTCAATTCATCAAGGATATCCATTGGAAACCATTGAAGGATTCAAGATCTAAGGAGCCCTCTTGTTGAAGATTTCTCCATCCACATCCATGCAAGCCTCTTCCTATTCCAAGATCCATTCAAGATTGGTGTTGAAGATCTACAAGCAATTGATTTGAGAAATCCTACATCCTAAATTCTACATTATACATTCATTTGGTGCATATATACTTGTCAATCGAAGGATTCGAATCCTCCACAAGGGTTTCTATAGAAGCAAGGTGAATTTGTTTATTTTCTTTGTTTATTTATGCAATTTAAATTATACTTTAAGGTTAATTCCAAAATTGGGGTTTGACCAAGGCAAACCCCTCCCCAAAAAACTAAACCAATTTTCTTGTAGGTACAGGTACATGACAACAAATTTTATATCAGATTTGGATACCCTTTTCGTCCAACTTTCGGGACCCGTGAATAAAATTTCCATCGAAATAGCGCAGGTCAAGGTCAAAAATTTTGGGGTACAATTGTGCCCCACCAAAGAGGTCAAGGTTTATTAGACTCATAGAAGGAAAATATTTATGTGTTTTTCCATCTCTACACTTCTGTTCTAGATCCAGTTGGAGAATTTCCTAAAAACTCAACACAGACATCAGAAAATTGGCTTTTCCAAATATTTTATATTTTGAGGTTGGTACTTGTCTTTGATTCATTTCAATTAATTTTTTAATCAGTTCTATTACATATTCTTCATCCATTATTTGGGATTGTAAGGCTTTCTTCTTCCTTCTTATTTCTGATTGATTGATACATTTGTGCATTAACCATTTTCTTATGGTTGATCAAAGTGGATCCTTCCTTTGTGAAATTTGGCACTAAGAGGACAATCTTACCTTATCCACTATCTCAATAATACAATTTGTCCAAAAATAATAACAATACATTCAATTTCCAGCCCACACCATTTCACATATTACACTCTAATAAGCATCTCAATTTTGTTATATTACATTTTGGCATCATCTATATTTTTAAATCTTACATTGTTTTTTTACTTCCATTTTAGATGTTACACCAACCTAACCCTCAATCCTAGTCACTCATCTCTTAATATCAACCATTCATTCCCTTCACAAATCTATAAAAAGAGGCCTTCCTCTCTTGCACTTCATCTCTCACATTGTTGTTGCATTGTTATTATGCTCATTTTTACTTATAATTGCATGGTGTTTTCATGTTCATAGTGTTTTTCTTATTTAAATAATCTAGAGATCATATGCTAGGAACTTGGTAAAAGAATCATAGCTTCAATATTGCATTGCATTGCATTCATAGTAACTTAATCTTCACATCTTGGGAAGCTTTGAGACTAGTTGTTCCATACTAGCTCTTGAATCCTTCCTCCATCCATTCATCTTGCATTCATCTTATCATTTTACTTGGGGATTTTGAGTATTGTGTTTGAGAGAGAACATCCACACATCCATAAGAGAGAAAATCCAACAAGCCTCTTGGGTGCACTTATTTTAGTCTCTATCCGATGATATGAGGATCATTAAATGTTATTTTCATTCTTGTCTCATGCTATTTGAATCTTTTATATGCTAACCCTATAAAGGTTTGATGCTTTAGTTGATGTTTGCAGGCTGAATATTTCCTCGTATATATTCTAACAAGCCCGGTGGCACCCACTTCCCTATAAACATTCTTCTCCTCTCTTCTTTTTCTTTTATTTCCCTCCAGTTTACAAATCAGCATTTGTGCATGTGCCAATTTTTTCTACATCACTAAGAGACATCTACAAATCGGCGTCTCCAATACCTGCGCTGACATCTCCGATACAAGACCATTTTCCCCCAAACTTGCAAAAGTATTCACTTATTTTCACATGGTTTTTAGTGTTTTCATTTTTTTAAGGCTTTAAAATACATTTTTTAGCATAGATTGATTTTACAAGTAGTTATAATCCTAATTTCTCTTTCGAAACAAGTCTTGGAAAGAAAATATTACTAAATATTGATTTATGGTTTGGGCAATCTTAACATAGGTCGGTGTAGTCAATTTGAGGCTTTAGAAGAGAGGACAAGTTAGTCATTTTCTTGTGTTTTGTTATCTTTTTGAGTTCTGCATGTAAAAAGTGTCTCCACATACACTAGTTCATGTTTTAGCATTTGCATATATGCCAATTCAGGTGAATCACCATTCATTGTCTCCGCATTACAAACCAGCGTCTCCTCTAGGTATAACTGTTTGTGATATTTTTTTGTTTTCTGGCTTCTTTTGTTGCATTCTGTCATTTTTGGGTAAAAATACAAAATTGGCATCTGTGTCATGCACATGCATCTTCACCATGTCTACTTTGACTTTATCATTTCTAACATCTTTTTAATTTTTTTTTGTACTGAGAACGCTTTTCAAAGATTGATATTTGAGAACTACTAATCAGTTGTCTTGCAACACCACTTGTTAAAGAGGTCACTTCAAAGATTACTTATGTTTTTCTTGTAGGTTTCCTTAATCAAAATCAACTAAACCATCATGCTTCTTAGAATTCTCTT
The DNA here is from genome assembly GCA_018584345.1 of Thuja plicata. Lineage (NCBI taxonomy): Eukaryota > Viridiplantae > Streptophyta > Pinopsida > Cupressales > Cupressaceae > Thuja > Thuja plicata. The sequence goes on from MU227083.1 coordinate 4,118,548, forward strand.
TTTTTAGGCACATAGATTAACTAGGGGATCTTTTTGTGTGATTCAAAACAAGTGTTAAGGGATTATGCTCTCTTCCTTTTTAGAAGATCAAAAACCTAGACATACTTGTTTTGTCTTAGACAATTAAATCTTTGGGAAAGAACAACTTGTCTTGCATGTGTGGGAGAAAATGACACATTGGATAGGAGATTATGCTCTTTTCCCCTTGTGGGAAAATCATAAATCTAGACCCCTCTCATCACCAATCCATTTATTTCAAGTTAATCCTTTAGAGGGCCTGCCAAGAGAGAAATCTCTTGGGAACGAACCAAGTGGGGAACAAGCGGACCTGGCTACTCCACCCCACTATAATAAATTGCTTCCTTAAATCCAAAGAGAGGGGATACATGACTATTTTCTATATCTAATTATCCTTCATTTGTACGACATCCTTGCCTCAATCTTGCTAAGAGAGACTACACTTGACTGGGCGCTTGGAGGGTCATCTTAGTCTCAATCTTGTTTACAAGACTACAACAGGGATACATTAAACTTGTATAGGGCTGAGAGGTCTCAATATTGCTTATAAGACTATGAATTGTGGGTGATTTTAGGGATATAGGCCTTAATTTATCTTGCAAAACTATAAGGGATATCCATGAATAGATGACCTTACTAAACACTTGTTAAAGTAGAAGCCTACCCGTTCTAGCTCTAAAAGTGTCATAATGTTTGTGCAAGGATCGATCCAAGTGGATTTTACCCATATCACCTCAATATTTTACACCCAACATATGTATTCCCAGGGGTGTTCTAAAGCATGAGTGTGGCATGAGGGAGCTTATGCGATTCAAGCATTGAGTCTCTTTTTAGAACCCAAATTGAGAAAAGTCCTAGACAAATCCAATATCACTTTGTGTCAGGCGAAGGAATATCAAGCATGGGAAAAGATTTTGATACTGAGCCAATTTCCTTAGGTAGGAATTTTCTTGTTTAGCATTGATCAAAGGTTTCACACACTCTCGCTCTTCCTCAAGGTTTCTTTGTCTCTTGTTGGATTTTTTTTGACATTTGAATGATCATGTTTGACTCAAGGTATACTTAGCATAGTCACTAAATTGATGTATGATTGAAACTTGTTCTTTCTATTGAACATATAACCAAGATATTATCAGAAAACAAACGACTTTCCAATCACAAACATTTTTTCCTATGGCATGTCAAATCTAGTAATAGATAAGAAAGTCAAGACTCCATTACCTCCCATGATCAGAGAACAAAAGAGCACCACTCGCAAAGCCAAACAGTACCAACATATCATTGATTTCATCAAGCATTATATCCACATGTGTGAAGACTATGAAAAGGTCATCTATAACAACAAGGTTGCACATTTCAAGATCAAATATTGTGTGAATAACACCTTTGTTAGCTTTGAACAATATGACTAGCAGGCATGTCGCAATATCGTCCAGTTATTCCTCTTCTTATTCCTTTAGCTTGCATCTAAGGAACGTCATTTTAATCATCATCCTTAGGAGTGCATCATCTAGACAACATAGAAAAAATCCAATCAATCCAAACATTATCCAATCAATTATCCAAAATCCAAAAAAATAAAATATTGGTGTCATATCCTTTTTAGTTGCATAGTACCTACATCTTAATCAAAATCCCTCTCTAGGCTTCCTTAGCTATTCATTGTTTAGGATAGCCCACTTTGTCCTTGTAGCCTCATCATCTTGATCAAAAGGTTGGTTCATATTGAAAAAGAATCTTGTCTTTCGAAGACCACAATTCTATCTTAGGCTAACACAATCATTAATATTACACTAGGGAAGGCAACTCGTAATCCTTTGTTACATCAAGTCATCCTAGGTCCTTAGGATATCCTTTATTATTTGAGCATCATCCTAGAATCATCTAATCCTATAATCATGAATCCTAGTCATCTTGCACATCATGCTTAGGAAATTGCATTAGAATCTTACATTCATTTCATGCCACCAGAAACTAGATCCAAGAACATGAAAGACATGGGCACCAACTATGCCCCTAGCTCATTTGATGTAATGATAGATCATAACAATGCCATGGTCTCTTTTGACCCTAAAAATCAAGTGCCAAGTGAACATATATGCATTGACACCAACAAAAAACCTACCCAAAGTGTCATGTTTGCATTCATGAGCCACCCTGTACATGCGCACATGGTTAGTGCCATCATTGGACATAACAACTGCACCATTGTTGCCAATTTCTAGCAAGAAGGAATCCAACTTCCACCTAGGATCATACCACCACAGATTGGACTATCTTTATACATCCTAGGTGAATTTTCCCATCCCATGGTGGAAGAAATCTTTGATCCATGATTTAGAACATCCCATGTTAGATCAGTTATACCTCATTTTCTCCAACCGACTGCCACTCAACCCATTGTGCACATAGTCACACAACCAACACTGCTTTCTATCTAGTGACCTCTAGTATCACAACTATCACAATCTATCCAAGATTCACAACCCACTCAACCCATTTCTTCTCAACCTATAACAAACACCCAACCAATCATCATCCAATCCACCATTGCTCAACCAATCCACACTTAACCTATTTCCTCGCAAATGCCAGTCACACAAGATGTGAGAACTTCAAATCCACTTTCATACTAGACCTTTTCCACAAGGGCCCACTGTAACACCCCAAAATTGGCATCTTGCAACCCTAACCAATTTTGTTGCATTTATCATTCTTCAGAATCATCAAAGTCCTATTATACTAGGCAAATTCTGAGTTTTCACTGACTCTACTCGACCTGGGTGTCAAATGCAGAAAATCATAAATCTGTATCAATCATACATCACATTTAATTCCTAAATACCTATTCAGCTAAACAAATCCTATGATCGAATTAATACAAGGGCCCACATTCCATGCTCAACCAACAGTTCCCCAACCTAGCATACCTACACAAAATACCTCATTGCCACTTTTTCCATCACTTGTGCAAGCGCCAAATAACCCACCAGCTTGTTAATAGACTTCTCAAGTTGGCTAGACCACACAAACCACATCTTCCTCCACTTGGGGATACTCTTAGGCCACTATGAAAGCACTTGGGATACCAATGCAATCTAGATATGCAAATCCTTCAATCTCCCAAGTACAATAATCATTAACCAACCCCTTTGTCGCGCAAGCCATTGTACAACCCATTCAATACCAATTCCCATTTTACACTAATTACTTGGCCATGCCTCCATCTATAGCATCACAAATCATCCCACCTTCTCAGCATCTGAGTGTTCCTACTTGCATCAACTACATTGCCTCTCGCACTGGGGGCACTCGCTCACAAACCAGTCATCCCAAACACAATAATGCGGCCACACAACTAGTTTATGTGGGGCCAACCCAAGTCTCTCCCACTTATTAACAGTCTCAGCAAGATCAACTATACTACCAAAAAAAATATGTCCCTCTGAAAACATAGTTTCTACCCTTACAACCCATTCACCAATCCCCTTATCACACCCCTCATTACCCTCTATAAAATCCTCCCTATTCCCCAACAGCTTTTGACCCATATCACACACCTGGATCCAACATAATGTGAGTTCTATTTCCTCAACTGATCAACCAAGAATGGGAAGAGATGAAGAATTCTCTTAAAGAGCTCCAAGCTGGGACAAAAAGCAAGACATTCAAATTTAAAGAAGTATGTCCCTATCCTTTCGATCGATCAATTACAACAGTCTCTTTTCCCAAACATTTTGAACTCCCAAATTTGACAAATATAGGGGGAAGGAGGATCCTGATAGTCATATTAAAGAGTTCTACATGGCATGCCAAGAGGTAACATATAATGATAACTTTCTCCTACCCCTCTTCCCCAAATGCCTGGTAGGATTGGCTCTCGAATAGCTTTACAAAATCCCCTATGGTTTGATTACAAAATTCACGGAGTTCTCAAAAGAATTTGTGACCCAATACACACACCTTGTTGAGAGTGAACTATCTCTCCTAGACATGTACAACTCCAAACAAAAAGGAGGCTAAATTCTGGTAGACTATCTCCAAAGATGACAAGGCCTCACTACCAGATTGTCCTACCAACCTCCTAAGAAACATTTGTTTAAAATATTCATTGATAATTTACACCCCAAGTAGGCACACCACATCTGCATGAATAATTTACAGACATACAAAGATATCTATGGAAAGGGTATGGACCTTGAAAATGGTCTCATAGATGATGGAACCATCAAACTCTACAAGGATACAAGTCATGATAGATCCAACAATGATAGATCCCGCTATTGGAACAAGAACAAGAGCATTGTGGCTAATGGTGCCATGGATACCAAACATGTCCAAATTGTGGTGGCAAGTCCTCAAGCACCCATTCTGACATACCAACAACCAACACCTACATATCAACAACCTACGTACCAACCCATCACTACGCAATATAGTAGACCAACATATCCCCCTCCTGGGACAAATTTTCAATCCAATTACCAAATCCCTGCTAATAAGATAAATTCCATAACCATCCTATGCAAACCCTGACCCCAAAACACACAAAAATGCACATTCACCCCTTTAGATGAACCCATAGATGTGGTATTCCAAAAAATGGCTAAGGCCCATCTAGTTGTGTACCCACAAACACAACCTTTTGATGAATTGACACCAGAACCTGCATGGTATAAGGCTAATGAGTTTTGCAAATATCACTGTGTTAAGGTTCGTGCAACCATAAAGTGCATGAATCTCAAATATCACATTCAAGATCTCATAGACAAAGAAGAGATCACTATCTATGCACCAACTCAACCCTCACCAAATACTAATCTGTAAATCTATCAAAATTTGTTTCCTTAACATGAAACTCGAAAAGGACCTGCCAATCCCACTCAACCCTCTAACCAAGGGAAGGGAAAACAAGGAGATAATGCTAACAAGAAAGACTAGATACTACTGAATACATCAATTATGATCAACTCATCAGTTGTATCTCCCAAACTGAACCTTTAGTCAATGTCATTCATGTTAAAGGTATAGATAACCATTGTGCAATTACCACCCACCGAGGAAGAATAACTATTACAGGTGCTAAGGTTTCTCCCCCTTCTAGAGAACAATACAACCTATTGGAACACCCCTGCTCAAATATCAATCATGGATCTCCTCCGCTTTCCCTATCCACTAGGAAATCCTTACTAAATCCCTACAATAATCTTGTGGCACCAGTGAAATTGATCTTGTTGGTTCTTTTTTATGATGTAACTATAGGAAAAAAAAAAACCCTTTCATTTTGCAACAGATCTTTAAGAGAATCCAACTCCAACTTTTCAACAATGGAATGAATAGTACCAACTAACAAGGATGTGTACCCATCCTTCTACACTTTAGGCTCTGCAAAACCAAGGGGGGACACCTTTTAATGCCTTCAAATATTCTGTGTGGCATTAATCAAGCAGAAATCTCACACAGGCTCAACACACCTGGGAGATACTAAGTAACAGGCTAATTACCCATTGAACATTGACCGTTAAGTGGAGCATGAGATAGGTAGAACACAACGAACACATAAAAACATAAGATGCACCATATTTTATATTTAGGTTTGCAGAACATAGCCAAGACCTAACAAGACATGCATCATTATAGAAGACACTAATCACTAACCAGTTCTTTATCCATTGCAAAATATCCTTTAGGAAAATTCATAAATACAACAATCAACTTTTGTCAAAGATTCCACACCATAAATACAATTATTCCAAACCCATACTTCTTGTAAGATCCTAGTGCTTACCAAAATGAATCTATGTTTTACTCAGAGCATTATTTAATTTGATCGTAGATCAAACCTTAGAAATAACAACATATACATAGATAAGCTCTATACTAATGAATTATAAAATTCATAACTCATGAGATGAACACCGAAGGAGAGATTAAAATATAGATATTTATATTAAGTGTGAGGAATCATACTCCTATATACCGATTTTCAATCAGACATACACCACTTCAATAAACTGCAAAAGACCAGAGAATTTCTATTTTGTATTAACACACCTCTAATATAGTCAATAAACTACATGCCTAATGGAACCAAAAGAACTGGAACCTCCTGGAGCCAAGCAAAGTGGAACCCTCTGTGGAGACCAAAATTGGAACACTTGTGCAATAAAAAAAGAAGAATATATAGAAAGGAAGAAGAAAACTAAAAATCTCCTCCTGATTGACATCTGTCTCTTCTCATAATATCTCCCCCAAATACTATTTTTTTGAAATAAAATATCCCCCTCCTTCAACATGAACAAATCTGATCACATTTCAACTACCTTGGAACTTCTTGGAAAATATCTTCCATCTTCAAAGAACTGAAATCTGAAATCTGACTTTCCTATTTAATCTGTACCTTCAAAACTTCCTTCCAATCAACCTGTGAATGGACATTAACATTTGAAAATAATGATATCTTTAGACTTGAATTTTCAATTGTGAATTTAATACCTTTTATTATAACCTGTGCAATTTCTTTAAATCCCACATTAAACTATTAATTTTCATTTTATTATTATGCACTTTAACTATTGATTTCTACACTCACTTTTAATCCTTTCTATATAGGTCTTCATCAGATTTTTCCACGTGTCGCTCTACCACTAGATGCATAGTCCACCTTGGCACTTGTATCACCTGCCTTATCCTCTATGCCCAAGCCCACCACCTATCAGACTACCACATGTCACTCTACCATTGGATGTACAATCCACATTGGCGCCTGCATCACCTGCCTTATCATCTATGCCTAGGCCCGCCACCTATCAGACTACCACATGTTGGCTGGGTGCAATGCCTTCAAGATATCTTTCGAGCATCTTTAGGGTCCAAGGTGTTGCACCAACCATTGATCTTTCCTTAGGATTCATGCCCATCTAACGTGCCTCTTGCTGTGATCCTACCACATCACCTTCCACATGCATTCCTTGACATGTCACGCAGGCACAATGGCTTAATGATATCCTCTGTATATCTATGGCGGTTAAGGTATTATTCCATCCATTAATATGATCTACCTTGATTGCCTTCCATTGATCTTTTGCACCTGAGGATCTGTGTGCATCATGACGATGTCCTCCACCACCTATTTCTCCATGTCACACTACATGTGGGCCCTACCCAAAAAAATTTCTTCATAGTCCACCGGCTAGGAATAGTCACCCATGAGCTCCGCCCAAGCACAATGACCAAGAGCCTCTAGGTTCTTTTCTTCATTTTACCTTGTATGTGCTTTTGCATATAAACACTAGTATCTCCCATTTTCCCATTGATGTGGGATAATTACCTTTATAGTTTTAAATATTTCCCTTCAATCGGGCACCCAAATTTATTTCCCTTACCTCCGGCCAGCATAGTATTCCACCAAGCATAGCGTCTCAGTCAAGCTAGTAGCCAAGATCTCTTTCTTAAATTCACATTACATCCCAAGTGCTTGCATATAAAAAAACTAAATAATATTGTTGTGCCCAGCATGTGGGACTAAAACCCAACATTTATGCTAACACAGAATGAACTGCGCATGATGACCATCATTCTTTGAGGCATTTTCAAATAGTTTATGTGCCTTGTTTCTACTTCCCCATGGCACGTGGGAAGGGGAATGGATTTTACACCTACCAATCACATTTTCTTGCATGTTAAAATACCTCCCAAAAGAGAGCCTTATGTGCAGCCTAGTGCAGCTCATGTGTTGCCTCTTCCACATTATACCCTCTTCGATAGCATGTGCAGCTTGGATTTAAAAACAATAACCTGTTTCATAATTTTGTAGCTTGGCACGTGCAAGGAGTAAAAAGGGCAAAGGTTGTTGAAACAACATTACACCTGCCATTTTGTATCATCTTGAAATTTTCCATCGCCCACTAAAGGCCTCCATGATTTGCGTGTTTTGAATCCTGTTAGTAATAACTGAGAGGGGGGGTCAATTAGTGGCCTCAAAAATTTATCCTTTAATCACTAACCACCAATCAAATAAAGCTCAGATTATTAAGTCCCTACAAGATGCATGCCATGAAATACTTATAATATTTAACTGTCTGTCGGTTTACCTTGTCTGTCCTTATTCTCCTTGATAACCGATAAGCAGTAAAACTATTTACCGATACTCAATAAATATTGAGAGTATACCAATCAATCTAGAAATGCATATGTGAAATGTAAAATAATAAAGTAATAAACCATACACACATAACACATGGATTTTAACATGGAAACCCTATTAAGGGAAAAACCACTGGGACCGGTACCCCAAAATTTCACTCTTCTGAAGTGAGCCTTATTAGGAGCCAACCCTGTTAAAGGTTACAAACACATTGTTAAGTGGGACCTTGTTAGAGAATTATTGATAATAGAATGTCACTTGATATCTGGAATGTATATGCTACCAATATTGATTAACCTCTATGGGCACAATAGGTATCTGGCATATCTTGTGCTACCTAACTACATCAGCCTCCTTCTTAGACTGTGTGTCGGTATCGGGCACTCAATGCTATCTTCATGACAATATTTTTGGTAATATATTAGGATATACCTCAATTATAGAAGAAAGTTAAGTCATGCTCTGTTAAGAGACTTAATGCTTCAATGGTTAAACTGAAACACAATGACCTATTTCTAATGCAACTTGAATTGCAGATTTTTAGATCTATTTAAGTACAATACCTTTCTGATCAATGTATCAATTCAATTCTTTGTGCTCCACCATTTCTTCTCTATGATGTTGTGCTTCACTGTTCATTGGTATCCACAGAATTCCTTAGCTCTCCTTCAACTTGATTGATCAAGACTGAATGAAGTTATCCTTCATTAGTTTCTCTTTAGCATCCTTTTTCTATTCACTCCTCATGTATTTGATTGCTTGTGGAAATGAATTATGCTTTTCTCTTATATAGACATGATATTTGTTAATTCTTGATTCTTGAATCTTGATTCTTGGCGTGAAAAACAATTCACCCAATCTGATTTACAGCTTTAACTCCTGATTTATCTCATAGTTATCTTATTGCCAACTATACAAATCTTCTTTAAATCAATTACTTAACTCTGGGTGAATAAAACAAATAAAAAAACCAGTTAAGTTTATCCTTAAGCTCTGCCAACTAGATATTTTGTCATTTTCTTAACTCTTTGTTCTGTTGGTCAACTCTGCAGTTTGTCGTCGGTGACAACTGCTAGTTCTCTTGATGTAACTCTAGTTAGCTTTAGGATCTCCATCCGTCGGGAATCATTAGATTTTTCTTCATCGGGAAACACTATCTTCTACTCATTGGGAATCACTGTGACTTTTACCTTGCCTTTACCGATGGTGTGCACTCTGTCGGTGTTGTTTGTCACTTAGTGAATACTTGACTTTTATGCATTACTGAAAGCATAATCTTTGTTCCATTGATTCTCTAAAGTCTTTGGAATTATGTTTATGACTGTACATATGATATTAAGTTGACATCAATGACAATATAATCCATTAACTGATTTAATGTCTTTCATCATCTTCAACTTAACATTATCAAACATTCAATCAGTTACATGTCATCAATCTCTCCCTTCGGCATTGATGGCAACATACTATATTATCACACTATACTATTTCTAATACAATATGAAATACAATTGTTGAGATTCATCAAATTACCAACACTTTGTTTTGATAACTGATAAAAATGTCTGACTGTCGGTAAGATCTGTGTTAGCTTATATTTGATTATTGTAGTTTTCTATGTATCTTCTTCTGATGTGTTGTGTTCTCCTTTTGTGTCAATTTCTCTCTTGACTGTTCTTGTTCTTTGATGTCTTTGTCTCTTATCAAAAACTCTCTTTTTGTATAAGACTCTTTTATACAAATTCTCTCCCTATGGATATGATCTCTCCCTGTTGGAGTAATCTGATAATGGATAATCTTTCTTCTCTGATAATATGGAAACTTTCTCTCCCTTTGACAACAATGCCAAACAAATATCTCATAGATATCTCACATTTATGTCAAACAACTATTTTCTTCTATCCATAAGATATTCCTTGAATCTCCCTTATTCATCAGCAATATAACAATATGCTTTGGTGCTCGGTTCTGATATATACCTTTCTGTATATAGATGTAGCTTTGAAGTTCATCCTTTTTTCTTGTATCAACATGAATGATACTCTGATAATATATAGGTTGATGCATCTTTCAGTCTTTTACTGACTGGTAGACAAGGGTTTGACCCCTATTCTCTTTCTCGGGTACTAAAATGTATCCTTGGGCAATGGCTTGCTGAAGATGTCTGCCAATTATTCTTTTGATTGCACATATTCAAGTATCACCTCTTTTTATTGAAATTATTCTCTTAAATAATGATACTTGATTGCAATGTGTTTAGTCTTGGAATGCATGACTAGATTCTTGGAAATGTTTATTGCAATGGTGTTATCACAATAGATAACCACTGGTTCTAAGATCTTCATATGCATACCTTCTAGCAACTGTTTGATCCATGCAATATTTGAGCAATTTGCAGCAGCAGCAACATATTCTACTTCTACAGTAGACTGAGAGATGCATCCTTGCTTCTTTCTAGTCCATGTGACAAGTCTATCACCCATGAAGAATTCCCCTCCAGTTGTGCTCTTACGGTCATCAAGATTTCCATCCCAATCAGCATTGGTAAATACCTTAAGTTCAAATTTTCCTTCTCTTCTATACCATAAGCCAAATTCCTCAGTATTCTTTAGATATCTTCGAATTCTTTTCACAGCAGTCATATGTGATTCCCTGGGGTTAGCAGAAAATCTAGCAACAATTCCTATTGCATGTGCAATATCTGGTCTAGTGTGTACAACATATATGAGTTTTCCTATCATCGATCTATACAAAGTCTGATTTACCTCTGTTGACTTGTCTTCCTTTGTTAATTTGCATCTAGTAGCCATCGATGTTCCAACTAGTTTGGAATCTTCCATCTTGAATATTTTCAGGACCTCTTTGATGTATTTGGACTATGTAATGAAAACTCCTTCACTTTGTTGAATGATCTGTAGACCAAGAAAGAACTTGATCTCTCCAAACATAGACATCTCAAAATTTTTTCTCATCTCATTAGCAAATGATTTGCATATCATATCATTGCCTCCAAATATGATGTCATCAACAAATATTTTAGCAATCAAAGTGTTAGCATCAGTATCTTCTTTCAAATAAAGATTACTATTTTCACTAGTCCTTATGAATCCAATACTTATTAGATAGGAATGAAGTCATTCATACCAAGCTCTGGGAGCTTGTTTTAATCCATACAAGGCTTTGTGAAGTTTACATACCATGTTCCTCTTGTCTAGATCTACAAACCCTTCTGGTTGCTCGATGTATACCTCTTCTTCAAGTATTCCATTTAGGAATGCTGACTTGACATGCATCTGATATACTTTGAATCCTTTGTATGCAGCATAAGCACATAGTATTCTTACTCCTTCTAGCCTATAAATGGGTGCAAAGGTCTCTCCATAGTCTATACCTTCCTCTTGTGCATATCTCTTGCATACTAGTCTTGCTTTGTTCCTTGTGACTTCTCCATTCTCGTTCAACTTATTCCTGAATATCCATTTTCTATCGATGACATTCTTGTCATCTGGTCTTGGCACAAGTGACCATGTTTTGTTCTTCTCAATCTACTCAATCTCATCATTCATAGAACTTATCCATTCTTCATTATCTAGTGCAGCATTGATAGATTTTGGCTCAAACTCACAAATTAAACAATTTGAGTTTAAAGACTTACTTCTTGTTCTTGTACCAGCTTCCTTATCTCCTATGATCTGATCCTCTGGATGGTTCCTTCTTACATGTCTTGCAATTATAGGTACATCTATTTGTGTATTAGCTTGATCTTCATTACCTTGCACATTATCTTGATCATTATCCTGACCATCGGTAACAGCATTTTGACTGTCGGTTGCCACATTCTATTGTTCTAGATTTAAGCACTATTGCTCGGGTAGAGTTATGGGTTCTTCATAGCATACAAACTTGTTGTAGTCCTCTGGTTATTTTGTGCTTTTCAGCTCATTCTTTTTTGCAAATTCATCAATCCTCACATTTGCATTTTCAACTATTTTTTAGAAGCCTTGATTAGACATTTAAAAGCTTTTCTCTTGGTAGAATACCCTAGAAAAATACCTTCATCACTTTTGGTGTCAAGATTTCCATTTTTATCATCCTTTAAGACATAACATTGACTACGAAAGATCTTGATGTAACTTATGTTGGGTGTTTTACCATACCATAGCTCATAAGGAGTCTTCTTTGTGTCCTTTAATTGTACTCTGTTAAGTGTATAAACAACAGTGCTGATAGCTTCTCTCCAGAAGGTTTGGGTTATGTCCTTTTCTATCATCAGTGTTCTTGCATAGTCAACTATTGATCTGTTACTTCTCTCAGCAATCCCATTTTGTTGTGGTGTCCTTGGTGCAGAAACCTATCTTTTTATACCATGCTCATTATATAAATTAGTGAATTCATCTGATATAAATTCTCCTCCTCTTTCTGATCTCAAACATTTCAGATTCTTACCACTTTGCTTTTCTACTATAGCCTTATACCATTTAAACATCTTGAATGCTTCAGATTTTTCTTTTAGAAACATGACAGCCATCATTCTAGAGTAATCATCAACAAAGAGAATAAAATATCTATCTCCATAATAGCTCTTTGTCCACATAGCTCCACATAAATCAATATGGACTAATTCTAGAATATCATCAGATGTATGGGTTTTACTTTTGAAACTAGACTTTGTCATTTTACCTTTTTGACAATTTTTGCACATGATGTTGTCTAGCTTTGTCATCGTCAGTAAGCCTCTTACACTTCTTTTTTTGCTTATTTTCATCATGTTGTCAAAATTCACATGACACAATCTTTTGTACCACAACCATATGTCTTTGTTTCTAGTCATCAAGCAAGTGGGATTAGTATCATTTAGATAGAATAAGTTACCTTTAGTTTGTTCACTGGTACCAATCAGTTTTCCTGATTCGTTGAAAATCTTTGCCTTCTTGTTTTCAAATGATACTCTGTGACCTGAATTATTCAGCTGAGAAACACTCAATATATTATAATTCAATCCATTTACCCAATAAGCATTTTCACATTTAATCAGGTTATTCAGCATTATCGCTCCTTTACCTTCAACTGGACAAGGTGTATCATTTCCCATTCTTACTGTACCACCATTATAATACTCAAATGTATTAAAATTTTATTTGTCACCGGTCATATGGTGAGTGCAGCCACTATCAATAATCTAGACATCATTCTTACTAACCTTATATATGAGTGCAGTTTATTCATACCTTTCATCTTCATCTGAATCATCCTTCATAGCTAAAAATACTATCTCAATGTCATCATCTGGTTCGGTGTCGGTATCTTCATCTTTGCAGGCAGCTAGGTAGCTAGCCTTTTGGCCTTTATCCTTGTAGTCTCAGATATCCTTTCTTTCTGAGTGTTGGTAACCTCTTTAGTCTTTGTTATCAACTCTTTTAGATTTCTTCTCAAAATATCTGTCATCACTTCTATCATCTTTTCTTCTATTAGGACATCTTGAAACAAAGTGTCCAATCTCTTTACAATTAAAGCATACAAGTGGTAACTTGCCTTTGTATTTACTTTTTCCTCTCTGTATTCTTCTAGCCATAAGTGCTTATATTTCATCTAGATCTTCTTCTTCACTTTCACTTTCACTGTCCCTTCTAGATGAGCATCTATGATTGGATTTGCTTATTTTCATAGAAGACTTAAATGCAGACTCTAAACTTGGTAAGACACTATTG